>JAHWFP010167779.1:60629-96087 GCA_023313725.1 Lithobius niger | reverse complement strand
CGGGTACTGTAGAGCAACGGTACGATGGCCTGGTGGCTACTCTGCTCAGCAGACTTTCTTAGTCCTAGAAAACGCTGCAGATAGCGTAATTTTAGGCAGAGACTTCTTGGGTCGGACTGGCCTCATCCCAGACATCCAAAATGGTGGCTGGCGTGTCGGGCCAGAGGAACAAGAAACAATCCCATTTGCAAAGGCTACTCAAACGAAAATTGAGCAACTTAAGCAATTGGACGTGGAGGTAGATATTGAGAGGCGTGCAAAAGATGATGCTTTGTTGGAAGAAAAAATTCAGCAAGCTCATTGCTCAAATGCACAACGAAAGCAGCTGAGAAAATGTTTACACAAATTCAAACATGTGTTAACATCTAAACGAGGCAGCACTCACCTCTACCAACACAAAATCGAGGTTGAACCTGGTGCAAGACCCATTAGGTTACCTCACAGACCTGTAAACAAGGAGACAAGAGCTATCATTGAGGCCCAAATGATCGAGTGGATCAAGGAGGATGTGATAGAACGCTCTGTGTCACCCTGGGGGGCTGTACCTTGTCTTGCTCCTAAAAAAGGAGAGGAAGGAGCTAAAAGATTTTGTATTGACTACAGAATGTTGAACTCCAAGACAGTAAAGGACTCACAGCCTACCAGTAATGCTAGTCAAGTATTTGCCATGCTAGGCAAGGCAAAATGGTTTACAGTTCTGGACATGAAATCAGGATTCTTGCAAATAGGAATGGAAACTGAGAGCAAGAAGTACACCTGTTTTCGTTGTCATATGGGATCATGGCAGTTCAAAAAAATGCCATATGGGCTCTGCAATGGACCGGCATCCTTTGCACGCTTAATGGACATGGTTTTGGGGGATGCTATGTATTCCCATACTATGATATATGTTGACGACTTGGTAATCTTCAGCCAGGATTACCAGTCCCATCTGGATCATATTTCAGATGTGTTAGGCAGGCTAGGAAGGGCAGGCCTCACAGTAAATCTGAAAAAGATCCACTTTTGTGCAAAGGAAATCTCTTACCTGGGCCATCTCATAAGACCACATGAGTTGTCCCCTCTGCCTGAGAAGGTATTGGTAATCCAGGATTTCCCAGAGCCTAGTAATGTAAAATCGCTTAGACGTTTCCTGGGGATGATGGGCTTTTACAGAGCTTTTATCAAGGATTTTCATGTCAAAGCAGCTTGTCCTTACAAATTACTGAAGGGAGATGCAGTTTGGGAGTGGAACAACACACACTCAACTGCAGTACAAGAGCTAAAAGACAGTTTGTCAGGCTGTGTCTTAGCTTTGCCAGACTTGGATAGGAGGTTTGAAATCAGTTCTGATGCCTCGATTTCTGGTTTTGGCGGAGTGCTCTCCCAACACGTCGAAGGACGTGGGCTCGTACCCGTAGCATTTGCTGGACGCAAACTCACAGATGCTGAAAAAAAACACTGCGTCTCTGAATTAGAAATGGGTGCGGTGATGTTTTCGGTCCGTAAGTTCAGGCCGTACATTGAAAACGCTCCTTTCTTAATTGAGACAGACCACAGTGCTCTGGCTTTCTTGAAGTCCTTGAAACAGCCTTCAGGTAGACTGGCACGGTGGATTCTAGAACTCCAGGGAATGGATTTTGAGATCCGTTACAAGAAGGGTTCACAAAACCAGGTGGCAGATGCAATCTCCAGGATGTATGAGGATGAAGAGAAAAATCCCATACTGATAGCAGATTGTAAGGTGGAACACGTACAAGTAACCGAGAATCCCAGCGGATTTCCAACTTTGGAAGACATCCGACAGGCGCAGGTTGGTGACAAGTGGTCATCGCGCCATATTGCTAGACTTGGCAATGTAGCTGGAAGGCCTCCAGCTGATGACGGAAGCATCCTTACCCCGGGTAGGCTCTGCTTGCGTGATGGGATCTTGTGCAGAACTTTTGTTTCACGTAGCATTCGTGACGTAGTTGAAGGCAACACACGTTTCAGGGCGTGTTTACCAGTGTCGCTACGCCGCAATGCAATTGCTGCAGTTCACAGCTCACCACTGGGAGGCCATTTTGGAGTATACAAGACTCTGAAAAGGATGCAGGAATTGGTGGGGTGGATTGGCATGAGGAAGGACATTGTAGAGTTCGTACGTAGTTGTGAGAGGTGCCAGACTTGCAAAACTGACACTTCAAAACCTGCTGGACTCCTGACCACAATGGATCCTCCCAATGCCCCTTGGAAACGTGTATCAGTTGACCTTGTCGGGCCCTTAGTGACAACCCGAAGAGGAATGCGCTGGATACTCATAGTCCTGGACGAATTTAGTTCCTGGCCAGAACTATTTGCTCTCCGGACGGCTAAAGCAAAACAGGTGACCAAATGTGTGAAACAAGTCGTGCTCCGTTGGGGTTTTTTCGACAGAATTTTTTCAGACGGAGGTCCTTGTTTTATAGCTAACATTTGGCGTAGTTTGTGGAAGTCATGGGGAATCAAAACCCATTACGCAACCCCTTACAACCCTCAGGCTAATCTCACTGAGAGACATAACAAGATAATAAAGCACATGTTACGTTGTTTCACTGCCTCTCACTGTGATTGGGATCTTCATTTGCAGGAATTTGCATTTGCAATGCGAAGTTCTGTGTCCGAATCTAGTAAGTTTACTCCCAGTGAACTGAACATCGGACGAAACCCGGCTGGTCCATGGGGGTATGAGCTCTCTCAACTAACGGCGAGACCGCTCCCTGCAAAAACCAAAAACCAGACCGAGGTTCAAATGGAGATCGTGCAGCGTTTTTCTGAGATGTATAAGTTGGCTAAACAGTCCATGAAAACATCTAGGGCACAGAAAAAGGTCTATTATGACAGGCGGCATAAACCTCTAACCCTAAAGGTGGGAGATTATGTCGTCCGCCGCACACACATCCTGTCAAATGCGGCGCGAGGGGTAGCCTCATCCTTTGCCCCAAAATTTTCAGGACCGTATGTGATTTCAGTCCAAAAATCTGAAAAAACATACTTGCTACGCGATATTACAACGGGAAAAGAAATTGGTCCCCTGAATATTGCTCAGCTCAAACCCTTTTATTTTCCTGCAAATGTGACCCCACCAACAGTCACTGACCTCGAAAATATCAAGGTTATACCTAAAAAGACGAAAAATACACCAGCATTTACCTACAAACCCAACCACCCTTACAACTTGCGAAAGCAGCGGGGGGGGGGGGGGGAGTAGGCCAGAACAGTGATGCAGGTTAAAATTTTTCATGTGTACCTGCATTAGGTCGGTTTTTAGCCCTAAAAACCAAGAAATCGCAAGATTTACACGTTTTTGTTGGAAGTTATTGGCATACGGACATGGTGCGACAATAAAAACAGCATAAAACGTAAGGGGATGAGATTGAAAGTATCGCATGACAAACGACACCTTCAAAACTCAGTTTGCACAACAACTGCATAAATACAGAATAAAATGTATTTCATTCCACTCAACTTTGTTTAAAAGGGACGAAGGGGGAAGGGGAGGCGTAGGCCAAACCTTTCCACTTCGCATGACAAGAATTGGGGAGGGGGGGATGCAGGCGTAGGCCTAAGTCCACCAACTCTTGAAAAAAAAATGGGCATAGTAACAGTTCTAAAATGACGAAAGTCAATTTTTCAACAAACACTATAAAAACCTCATTTTTACACAATTCATGCATTGTCAACTCTCTAATAGTAACAAAGGTTCAATAATTACCTGTCAATTCGTTGAATCAAGCTTGGAAAGCAGCGTTTAACCAGCCAAAAACGCGAACGAGAAACGAGTTAACAAACAGGCGATTGTTGGGCGTGGCGGAATAGTGATGCAACAAAACTCACGTGTTGAGGCAGTTCGCGGGCGAATTAGCATAAAATCGACACGATGGGGCGATGCGCAGATCGTGAAAAACACGTCTTTTTTATCGAGTATAAAGCGTGAACAGAGTGATCTGCAAATCACAACGACGGCGGCAGTTAACCAAGGCGCTCACCCAAGGCTAACTGCTGGAAGAAAAAAAAAAGGAGCAGGATTTTGCAACAAGCAACCAAGGATGGAGAAACGGCAAAATCAAGATGGGGATGAAGAGGAACCTGGCTATTGGAAACCAAAAAAGCAGGGAAAAGACAAAAAGAAGGTGGACGCCAGGAAAGCTGAGACGGCTTCCGCAGAGGTACCCAAGGCTTCAGAGACACTAAAGGCAACAAAATCGGGTGGAGGCATGACTAACCAGGCACCAGTAGCTCCAGGCGCCCAGGCAGCTCCCCCCCCCCCCCAAGGATGTCGCCCCAAGTCATCACAGCAAAGGCTACCAAAGTAAGAAGCGTCAGCGACGATCTAAGGAGAGGAAGCAGCAAACACCTCCAAGGTCGGCGGAGAAGGTTGCTACTACGGAGAAGTCTACTCAAGCGTCAGCACCTAGGCAGCAGCATGTTTCTACTCAAGTTTGGACGGGTGAGTCCGGAAGGAAATGTTTCTACGCTAAGGCTTCACCCACGATGTCGAGGGAGTTTTGGGAAGAAATGTTGGCGGACTACAAACTCAAGTTGGGCATGCCAGGACACTTAACGGCGGAGAGACTAAAAATTAAATATGTCAACGATATTCCGGTGCCGATGCAGAACCCCTGGGGCGCGGCGACGCCATCTACTTCAGCTTCTTTGCCCGCCGTGGACACAACCGATAAGGAGGACCCTTCGGCTAGCCAAACCCTAGAGGAACAGAAGCAAGCAACTAAGGAAATTGCGGAGTTAGAAAAGGAATTTTTGTTGGGTCCGGATGACAATGCGGACATTTCAATGTCGAGTGAGAGCAGTGGGACGGAGGAATCAAAATGAGTGGCGTGAGGTGAAATAAACTTGGAATTTCCCCCCCCCCCCCCACTTAAAGAGGAAGTGTGTGAAATGCAAAAATAAAACGAAGAAAAAAAGTTATATAATGAACAAAAATCACAAAAACCAGTTAAAAGCTAAAAGTTGAAATAATACTTGAACTAGGAAAGCCAATTGAATAGAAATTAACTTTCAAAAATATGTGTCTTGCAAACTTGGACTAAGTCAAAACAAACCAAGTAGAATTTTAAATGCCTAGGCATAAAATTCAGAACTCAGTCATGGAGAAGCTTGTTTGGTGCAGATACACATTGGAAAGAGAAACCGTTTGAATGTGATGAATGGAGTGCTCATCAGAACATTATGTTTCCAATAGGAAGTGACGAGGTGGAGAAAAGCCATTCAGTTGTGAACTTTATTTAAAAAGTGCAGCAAATACACAAACGAACACGTTTTGGTCGAAAATGAAGCCAAAACTAGGGATGTGCAGTGCTAGTATACAAAAGTGTAAATATTAGGTGGAAAGAGAACTTTCAGGTGAAGAACTATTCACGAACAGTTTTTTTCTCTTAGTCTGGGTCAGACTAGGGAGAAACAATACAAGTGTATAATTATAATTGTATATATAGCTTCGTTACGAAGATTGTTGGTGGGTGAGTAGGCTAACATGGTAAAATTGTAAATGTTTTTTTTAAGTACATTTGTGCAGGCCGGATGCTATTTTTTAAGAAATATTGTATAGTTTTAAGTACCATTGAATAAACCAGCTCACCGGAAGTAACCAAAAACCAAACTTACGGTCGGTTAGGAGACTTTAGTATTATGTAGAGGTAGGTCTTCCTTCTCCTAAGCTTACTCTTAGGGGAGGGGGGATGTAACGTGCTTACATGTACGGCAATGCACACGCACGCAGTTAGCCCCTCGTGCGGTGCACCTTGCCGTTAACATGGATGCTACGCGCCGCTAGCTACCATGCACACATGGCAGCTGGCCCGGCGCCAACATCCGGGTAAACGAGCCAGTCCTATTGTTCTACCAGTCAGGACCGGATCGCGCCAGTTCGCCGTCACGTGACGTAATGCCTCAGGCAAGAGCCTATTGTTCTGCCCCGGCCCGCTTGGGTATAAAACGGGACAGCTTCGACAGCTCAAGCTAATTGGTGTGTGGTGGTCAGACCTGCAAGTCGAACCACCAGAGCTGATCAGGGCAGGACAAGGGGATAAACCTTGACCTAGCGCCTAATATGTAATGCTAAGTGTGCAGTCCCCTAGCTGTACAGTAAGAGGTGAATTAGGATTGAGCATTGTGTCTTATGAATAATCGTCCATCTCCTTAGCAAGCACTTACACCTCTTCCCATTGTTCAAGCTTCTTCCTCTGATCCTCCGCAAGATTGCTCAGTCCCCCGGACTATTCATCCTGGTGGCACCGAATTGGCCAGCGACAGCATGGGTCCTTCTTTTTCCAGACCTTCTAGTTGATCTCCTACGTCGCCTTTCGGATGTTCCAGAACTCCTCTCCCAGCATTGAGGGACAAGGTTCCACCAACGACCGAAATTACTATGACTGCACGAGTGGCTATCATCCGACTCCTCGAAGCAACAGGCATTTCTACAGAGCAGGCCTCCCGCATCGCCTCCAAGGCTATCTGTTCATCTACCAACAAAATCTACGACAGCCACTGGCACCAATGGTTTCGTTGGTGTCTCCCGCGGAAAGTTAGTCCAATCAATCCCTGTCTTTTCTACTCCCTAACCTTCCTCAATTACCGCTTTAAGCAAGGCTTCAAGGGCTCAACAATCTTTAACCGATCAGCCCTAAACTCTTGTGTTCAAAACTGCAGGCAGCCTACATCTTCTGGATTATTTCTGTGTGTCCGCCTTTGTCAAATCCTTCGACATCTAACGACTAGTAACACATCGGCACCTGTTTCCACACTAGGACCTCTCCTTAGTGTTAACCGCCCTTCTTTCGGCGCCATACAAACCACTCTCTTCATGTTTGTTACCTAAGCTACCTCTCGCGCAAGACCGTTTTCTTGATAGCCTTGGCAGCATGCCTTCGTTGTAGTGAAGTGCAAGCATTATCAACCACGGCGACTGACTGTTTTTTTTCTGGCCGACTTCAAAGGAGTAACCCTAACACCACAGGCTTCTTTCCGAGCTAAGACAAAAAAAATACCATGCGAACTATGGCAATCTTTTATTTTCCCTGCGCTCTTCTAACATTCTAGGGGACGAACCGGAACGGGAACTCTGTCTAATTCGAGCCCTTCGTTTTTACCTTGAGAAGACTAAACTTCTTTGCAAGGGTCGCTTTCATTTCTTTATACTTTTCACACCTGGCACAAGCGAAACAACCACAAGAATGGTTTCCACCTGGATAAGATGGTCACACTTCACATCTAATACTATAACACACTTGACATCGAGTGCAAAGACCACAACATTCGCGTGACCGCCCATGAACTTTAAGCCTTTTCAGCGTCCTGGGCCTTTCACAGTAACATCTCCATCACCAACATTTTAGAAGCTGCCTCGTGGAGACACCCCGCTGTGCTTACATCTCATTATCTCGGGGACATGTCTTCTCAGGTTGAAGGATTTTACCGCCTCGGACCCTTCGTGGCTGCCAGGCAAACCCTCTAAGCAATTTGGTCGCCTCATCTAATAATTTGATCGTCAACTCGACCGATTGCGAAGTCTTAACTTTTTGGGGGATCCAGTTCGCAACCCCAGGGTGCCCGCTACCGTTTGACGAGGTCTGTGGAATGCTAAAAGTTCAGGTAATGTATATATTCGTCAGCATATAAAAACATCAATTTACGATTAAAATTGGCTATATCAATTGCCTGTCTTTTATTTAGCAGTTCCTCCTAATTGGAGATCTTATCCCTAGCGAAGAAAGTTGGCTTCCCTGCCGGGCTCATGGCTCCCCCTTCTGCGCATGCGTAGGCCTCCTATATAAGCTTCGGACCGGATCATCAGTCATATTTTTTCGTAGGGCACCAACACGCGTGGGTGTATTCGACCTCATCCCTTTCTTTTCTGTCTTCAGTTCCATGATCCGCTATGGATCCGCTTCATACCACCTCCACGGTCCCTTCGGCGGACCGTTTCTTTCCGTATTTGGCTGAATTGCAAGCGTCCCGTATGCGGCCTGTCACGCCTCCGCCCTCCGGTTCGGTTTCCTGGTTCATCCTTAGCATCGGTGTCCTCTTCCACTTCCCTACCGAAGTGGGCTCATGCTCCTCGACTGCCTCAGCCTTGCCGCCTCGACGTTTAGCCAGCAACCACTCTCTAAGACATTGTGTTCCGCTCCTTCTCTTCATCAGCCTCGTTGTCTGCAGGTCATCTCAGGTCTGTAATGTCTTCTCCTGGAATCAAACACCTTTCTGTGACCCCGGGTCCGCTGAGACTTCTCTGCACTCCGCCTGGTCCGCAATTCCATAGTCTACTCAGACTACCAATCCACCGTCCTCCAACCTGCAGGACACATCTTAATTTTTGGTCCCTTTTCCACGGTTTCGGCATTCTTCTTAACCACCACTTGAGGTTGCGGCTTCAGTTCAAGTATCCATGTCTTGTGATCCTGCAGCCCTGCCAGTTGGTTGCTATTGTCCGGTTCCAGTTTCGGCGACCAGTGCCTCTATTCCACCTCTTCACTACTCTTCAGCTCTGGTTCTGAACTCACCATGTCTCTTCTGCCTCGATGAGGGCACTTCTGCTTCAAGTGAGGTTCCTCGCACTCCACGGATGTGTTTCCTGGGCTTCCTATAGTGCAACTTCAAACTGTCACCTTTGACTTTTATGTCGAACTTTTCCCTATCCTTTGGATCCTGCACAAGTCTGTATGGTCCGATATTCCTTGTTCTTATTGTTTTTTAATAAAACGAACGACTAACGTTGCACTAACTTTCGTACGATAATAAACCACTGTGCTATACAGTCACTCGGTCGTTTGCAACATTGGTTGTTGAAACGCAAGACAATCTCTTAATCATATATACAACCGACATGGCCACGTGCTGCCATCCTCAGCCTTATTCCTTCTCTACACCCACGATGCTGCAACGTCTTCCTACACCATCACTCAGCAACCATAATGACTTAGTCCTTCCACTCCCCTTCCGCCGCCATCCTGTCTCACCGTTGTGGTGGAGTCAGAGTCCCCTTTTCCAGTCCGCCTTAGTCTTTCCGGCCTAACTACTCTCGGTCTCTTCTCTGCTGCCGTCAAAGACCTGCACAGAAAAGGGGGGGAGGGGTCAGTACACCCATAAGGACATCTGCCTACACCATCTTATGGTTCCATGCCTCGATCTGCTCCGTTCCCATGAACACTCCATTCTCCTTCCGTTACGGTATGGTGTATCAGTGTCACGAACCCCACGGTTCCGCACTTCCCCTGATCAGCGCTTCGATCCGCATACATCTGGTTCCCTTTCTTCTCACCAGGTGGCTCCTAATCACTCGCTCCTGTTCTCTGCGCGCCACCTACGCTTCGTAACCGTTGCTCTTGGGGGGAACTTTGACTCGATTCCCTCGAGACGTGCGTCCTGTGTTCTACGACGACATCCGCTTGCTGCAATTGCAATCATGAAATCGTCGTCTAGTTCTCCAGCTGACTCTCGTTCTGTTCAACAACCCCTTGTCACCACAACGACTATCATTTATCCTGATGCTGTCCGTTGTAGTTGCCTTAGCGGAATGTTTTGACCCGCATCCGTGCTGTCAGTACCATAGGTCTTGCGACTGGTACAATGTCTTATGCAGCACGTTTGTCACCATTTCCCCGGACTAGTGGCGTATGATCGCCAAACGTCAACTTCTTTCCCGGCACAACTTGAACGACAGACGACGCAACTGGCATCGGCCCAGTCCGGACACTATTCTGCTCCTCAATCGGATTCTTGCTCCGCTCCACGCTCGAAGAAAAAGCCTGAGAAGTTAGCGTCATTGCTTGGTCCTCCGGCGGTTCCTTCGACGATTCCCTCGTCCACTGTACTCGGGAAACGCTCGGTCCCTTTTTCATCCCAAGGTCAAATCAAAAAGACTTCTGGACTAATCTGTCAAGAATAGAGGCAAGATTCTTCGTCCTCCCCAGCAACCCTTCTTAGTGCTCCGATCCATGTCCCCAATCCACCATCAGGAATCAACACCAGTGCTTCGGATTGCCTACTCTATACGATTCAACCAGTGAACTTGGTATCAGATACCCCAGTGCTTGTCACATCCTCGCTGTCTGAGGATCCCGTACTTCCTTCGGTCTGTCTTGGCGTTTTACTCCAACTGTCCATCCCGCATCGACCAGTTCACTTCCGGCCGTCAATCCGCCGTTTCCTTCAGCGCCTGTGGCCTTAATCTTTCCCAACGTGACTTTGAGAACCTCGACGCAAACATTTTCTTTTTGTTAGCTACAGCCCACCTTATAGTTCGAAGACCGTCAAACCGCTTCCGATGTTCTGCAAACTCAGCTATGTGTGCAAGAAGCAACCATTCACTTTTTGCAACATAGCAATGCTTCTCTGGCTGCCGAGACCGGGCGTTTACTATCCCAAGTGACTTAACTCACTGCAACAAATGATCTCCTTCTGGCTAGAGTCCGGATACTATCCACGATTTCCTTGACCCTTCGTGGTGATCACAGCACAGTGCGCGTTCCCGTACCGCCGGTCCCCCACGGACTCTTACCCTCCACTTCACAGCTTACTTAGCCCGCTATTCCCGATAAAACTCGCTCTGCTGGAGTCCTCCCCAAGCCGCCTCGGCATCAAGCAACTACTCCATCTTCTACTTCTGCCTCAGGATCACCTGTTCCGAACTTACTGAGCCAGTCATTGGTACAGGGTTCGCACAGGGTGCTTAAGTCCTTATTTTAATTTTGGCATTTGTAAGGACCTTACAAGTGCTTACATGGTCCAAATATGGTCCTAAGGTCCTTAAAAGTGCATATTTTGGGCCTGAAAATACGACTTGTCTCTTATAAATGTAATTTAATTTGCAACAGTAAAACTCAACTTTTAGTGCTACATTTAAAGACAAATTTAAGGTTAGTGTACAATACATTTGATTATTATTTAAGTTTACAACATTTATTTAAAAAAAAATCTTACCTACCTAACCTAAGTTATTTTCAAGCCGTTACTGGAATCGTATCCTTTTAGGCACTATTGTTACTGAAAGGTGCTTACAAATGGTCATTATAAAGTGCTTCCAAGTCCTTAAAAGTGCTTTTAAACAATTTGTTTGATGTGTACGAACCCTGTTGGTAGGTCATGGGAGCCTAATTTATAGGCGTAATGGTTCTTTCGTTTACCAACTGCAAAGTGTACGCATCTGATCCCTTAGTTGCCCCCAGTTCCCAGTCCGCATTGCACTTACGGTTCCTGATCCCACTGCGCGGTTCTTACAGTTTGAAAGAAACGTGGCTTGCAAATAGATAAGAAAAATGGCTGCTTATTAAGACTAATATATCAAAGTGCTCGTCTGTTCATTACTTAATATATTTGCACATAGTTAGATTTTTACATCTTTACAATTGTACAGAAAATGTTTGGCTGCATACACTTTTTTGTGGGGTAAGGTCTGGGGAAAATAGCTGGAAGGAAAAAGAGCTTCGTATTACACATTTTTTTATTTTCTGTATATATTTTTGCGAGGTTATGTTAAATATAAGTTTTTTTTCTTGTAGTGCATCGGCAGCAGAAACTACCACACTTTCATTTTTTGCAAAATAATCATTATTTAGTGTTACATCGGCAGTCAGTATTGACAGTTAATGGCATTCCGTTTTGACAGTAATCGGTATCGGTACATCCGCAAAAAAGCTACGTCGGCACATCCCTATTCGTCACTCCTTCATCCGTCCTCTCGTCGTTACCCGTTGGAAGGCACTCAGCTCGCAGGGTTTTTAACCCTGGGGCTGCCGGCTCATGGCACGGGTGATCGTTAACCTTGGCCCACCGCCATGTTTGACGAGGTCTGCTAAATAAAAGACAGATAATGTATATTTTCGTCGGCATTAAAAACATTAAAATACTAGGGTATGGCCTGGTTGATTTTTGTTTCTATTGCCTAAACGAAAATATACATTACCTCTACCGCCCGTCCTCCCCTCTCGGTTCCTAGATTAAGGTTGTAGCTAATGACCAAGCTGTCGACGCGCCATTAAGCCTCAATCCCCCCCCCCCCCTAGATTAAGTCGGAAAGGATGAAATATGACTGACGATCCACTCCGATCACTCATATAGGCCTGCGCAGAAGGGGGAGCCACGAGCCCGGCAGGGGAGCCAACTTTCTTAACTAGAGATAGAGCTCCAATTAGGAGGAACTGCTAAAAAAAGACCGGCAATGTATATTTTCGTTTAGGCAATAAAAACAAAAATCAACCAGGCCATACCCTGGTATTTTAATGTTTTTATTGCCTAACCGAAAATATACGTTACCTTCTTCCCACCCTGTCTCCCATCCGTGTCGCCACCTAGGCACTTCAGGGGAATAAAAGATAAAACCATAGTCTCCAACGGCGCTTCATATAGACGGAGGGATGCGCAGGACAGATGCGCGTTGGGTCGCGAGGCTGACAGGGTCCAAGAACTTAATCTCTAGATCATACAGCAAGAGAGAAGGAGAACGCTGAAAGCTCAGGTAAAGCATATTTTTGGTTAGGCAATAAAAACCAATTTCAACCAGGTACCTCTGGTAAATTGATGTTTTCGGCGGCAAATATAAACCTCAATTTAGCAGTGGCACCTGGTTGAAATTGGTTTCCATTGCCTAACAGAAAATCAACATTACCTGCAACCATCCCTTCCTGCCCTCGTCGCCGTCGGGACAGTTTTGAGGCAGAAAAGATGCTGGTACACGCTCGCAAGCTTTTATATAGTGAGGCGTGTGCATGCGCACGAGGATTAACTGGACTGGTGGCTCTATAACTTTAAGAGCAAATCTCGGTGAGAAAGTAATGCTCGTAATTTACAGGTAATGTATATTATTAGTTAGGCCATAGAAACCGATAAGGCTGGGCCGATACCGAATACCGATACCACCGATAGTAGCGGTATCGGTAGAAATCGGGATCGGCAGATAAAACCCTGATACATCGGTAATAAACCAAATCGTAGATATTTTCACTTCTCGTTGACCGAATTTGACGTTTAAATACACCATTTTGAAGGTTTTTTCGCCAGCTTTCCAATGGTCCGAACTGCAAGCAGCATTCTCTTAACTGTAGTTAACTGTACTTAACTGTAGTTACAACGCAAAATGTTAAAATTTCATTGGGATTTTGCATTTCTAAATGATTTTAGCCAGCCAATATTTAACAAAAAATTATATTTATTTAGGCCTATGCTTTTTTTATGCAACGATTTCAAAGTTTTTATTTTTATAAAGACATACGTCAGTATTAAAATTTTTGATTAGTTGGGAACCGGGATCAGTTATTGGGTATTTGGTATACGTAATTAAGCTGATCAGCCTAGCCTTACTAAATATGGTAACAAGTGGAAATAAATGAGAGTTCAGTAGAACTACCACATACACATACTTATTTCAGGTTAAATATAAATCGAAACAATGTTTTTCTTTATTATGGACTCTGTATCAATGATTGGTATTGGAAATCGGTGTCGGATCGGTAATAAGGGGGTATCGGCCCAACCTTAGAAACCAATTTCAACCAGGTGTAAGTGGTAAATTGACTCGGGCTGCGCAGCCGGCAATTTTGTATATTTACTTTACTGGCTGAGTATAAGTGGTAATACTATTACCCTTCTCAGACCATTTGGTATTATTTGCAATAAATTATTATTATTATAAATTGATGTTTTTGACAGCTTGGTCTGAAAATGTGTGAAGTTGACTTCTTTGTCTGGTGCCAGTGTAGTTTTAGTTTTGGATAATCACACAAGTAAGAGCTTTTGCCACTACGTAAAGGTCGTGTAAAGTTGATGTTTTCCTTACAGCAGTCTTGTGGCTATGCGAAGCTTGGTGCTTTTTATTTTTGCATGAACTAAAGCTTGGTGCTCAACCAAGACCATACACTCTTTCTGACCATACTCTTTCAGTGCATGTGTCTGTTTCTTTGCTGGACCACACAAGCAGGAGTCTGTTGAGTCAGTGTTCTGCAGTAGTATCGTGCTGCAGTCCTTTTGAGCTTTGCTTGGGTTGTTCATGGCAACACGTTGAGGCACTTAAATCTCTAGATAGCTCAATTTCACAAAATAAGTATCGTCGAAGGTTCGCTTCCTAGGTAATTAGCAGACATACTGCTCAACTGATGGTGTTAAACCTTCGTAAGAACTGCGTACGCAAAAATAGAAGCCGAAATTGGGAATTAACTTTATCTGTTCTGTAAAATATGTAAAGCTACTACTTGCGTCTAAATAAAAGTAAATTAAGGGAGCAAAGCGACTGCAATATAAAGTAAATGCATGGCTGACTGCGCTATATCTATCTTTATAATTCTGTAGCACACAATTGTGGGTCAGTTTGCACCAAAATAGTAAGTAAAGTAAATTTTTAGAATTTCTAAGTGTGGAACGTAACAAAACTACTCCCCACTTCATTTTTGTTTTGGGCTTGACATTTTTTGGACTCCAAAAAGACTAACAGTAATTTTTTTTTCCAATTGTCGCGACTTAAGTTTTTTGTTTCAGTTCACTAATTTAGTTTTGATTCAGCAGGCCAAATTCATCCTAACCAAGCTCTTCTTGGAGCGCCCCTTCGGTTTCCGCCTGCCGTACATCCCAGCGGTATGTCTCCTCCAAACATGATGCCCTTCAGTGTAAACCGGCCGCATTTCATCACTCCTCAGGTTCCCTATCCTGATGCCCTTCAGTTTAGGAGGCCTATTGCTCCCCCTCATTTACGGAGGCCTTTTGTTCCCATGGTAAGAAATTTTTGCTAAAAAGTGTATTTGTTTTTTGGTGTTATAAGTCATTAGGCTACCACTAATGTTAAGTTAAATTTAATGTTGTCGATGTCCAACATTACATGAGCTTATGCCTGTAGGTGCAACCTCGGCAGCGTTTTCCTCCAAGGCCTGAATTTTTCCAGCCACGTACTCGAACAATATCTAATGGTGACGCTGATGAATATGCTAATTTAATGACTCAGAAGGAAAAGGATTGGTTAATAAAGATACAGATGTTGCAACTCCAAAGTAGCAATCCATACTTAGATGACTATTATTATACTGTAAGTATTTTTATTTTCTAAGTCTGTGCCGGTGCCGATACTGGTACCGGAATCGGCTTATTTTTTCCAGCATCGGCATTTTCGTACATTAATATTCTGACATCTTCTTCCCAACGCTAATAAAAATTAAGCAACTTTTCATAATCTGCTACGTCTTACTTAGGATTCGCGATCCAAATTAACTTTGCGTACCGCTAAAAATTCCTCTCTCTCTCTTTTTTCTCTCTTCTCAAAAAATATTTTAGTCAAGTTAATTGTATAATTGAAACCAAAAAATTTTTTGTAACGAAGGGGAATTCTGCTGACAAAAAAATAAAATGACGAATCAGCATTGCGTTAGGCCTAACTTAACATCGTGGTGTCGTTTTTCACTCTCGGTTTCGCAGTTTTCCGTGATAGTAAAGACTTCGACCGTTGTTAAGCTGCCGATTCCTGTAACATTTTTGGCAAAGAAAATGCATAATGAGAAGAAATGAGAATGAAAGACGTCGGGTATTTCGAAATATTTTGTGGTGTGCGACGAAAAAGCAAAGGCAAACTGTTTACCTCCGAAGTAGCGTATGGAGGAAAAAATTCCCATTCGTACGGAGCAAGCAATTTGCGTAACCGTCTAAAACAACTGAATAGATGAAAAAAAGGCGATGTTTGTTTTTGTGTCTAAATGTAAAACAAATTAACTACAGTATGCAAAACGTTTTTATCTGTAGGCACATCTACCACAAAATGTTACTTACAATCTTATTGTTATGATTTACGC
The DNA here is from genome assembly GCA_023313725.1 of Lithobius niger. Lineage (NCBI taxonomy): Eukaryota > Metazoa > Arthropoda > Chilopoda > Lithobiomorpha > Lithobiidae > Lithobius > Lithobius niger. The sequence continues at coordinate 80,308 of JAHWFP010167779.1, read as the reverse complement.
AAACCAAATTTGCAGCACAAATTCCCAGTTAGAAGTTGCAGTACAGGCGAATTTTCGGTGATATCACCAGTAAAGTTGTGAGTCTGTCACCTTCCTCAGGCCACTAAATTACTACTTCAGATTACAAAAAACTTTCACATGTCGTCCATGACGACATGTGAAAGTTTTTTGTAATCTGAAGTAGTAATTTAGTGGCCTGAGGAAGGTGACAGACTCACAACTTTACTGGTGATATCACCGAAAATTCGCCTGTACTGCAACTTCTAACTGGGAATTTGTGCTGCAAATTTGGTTTGCGTAAATCATAACAATATGATTGTAAGTAATAATTAAAAAAAACCAAAGTAGACTATCACTTTAGATTTTCAACACAAAGCTAATTGATATTAAACACAAAATATGTAAAATTATGAAAAAAAAGCCTCATCTCTCGTCGATTTTTCAACTTTGTTTCCCGCGAACCATTTTTTTTTAACTTTCCATGGCCTAACGAGCCTGTGATATTTTATATCTGTGTACCCAACAACCTACTTAGTAAATGTACACAGAATGTTTTAAATCTCCTCAGTAAACATGCACAAAATGTGTACATTACATTCAGTGTGTTATTGGCCTTCAAGATTTTTAGTAGCCTAGATCTACAATAGTTTATGTGTAGTCTATAAAGTAGTTAATAAAATATTTTCAAATTGTTAAGCCTAAACTAAGACAGTAAAGTGTAGGCCTATTGATTTACAGTTAACACTGAAACAAAAATTAAATGATTTCTTTGAGATATAATGTGTTCGGCCAATAATTCTTTTGTAAAAATATTAGGTAAGGTTTGTTACACCATTAAATTCTTGACATATTGACACGTTCTGTATTATTTATTAAGTTATCTTTCGATATCGGTATCTGCACATGACCAAAAGTACCAGTACCGTACCGGAATCGGGTAAACGAGCACCGGTATCAAACCGGTATTGAGAAAAGTGGCACTGGCACAGCCTTATTATTTTCCTTTATACACTGACTTTTACCGGAGTCTACATAGGTTCAACTTCTAGCTTTCGTGTTTCTTGATATTAACTGTTAATCCTCAGACTTACACCATGAAGAAAAAGCTTCAAGAAGCAGCAAAACAAGGCGGTGATCAGTCCAATGAACCAAAGTTACTAGTTCCTGAAACAACAAAAAGTGAAAATCGTGCGTATAAACCAGGTTAGTACCGTAGAAGTAGTATTTGAACAAATTGTATGAAAACAAAATCCTGTTTTACAAACAACATTCTATTGTGGTGGTGTTGTGTACGAATGACAAAATGTTACATGCTTTTCAAAATTAGGCTTCTAGTTGCCTTGAAAATACCATTACTTTTTTAATAGCATTCTCCTTCTCAAGGCTGTTAAATTCTAGAAAAAAAATGATGTCCTTCCGGTTCACTACCTACTGCAGGGGTCGAAATATTCGGATGCACAGGGGCAAATTGCACTCCAAAATCGCACTTTGCACTCCAGAAGGTACTCTTGGAGTACAAAATTGCACACCGAAGTTGAATTTTTCTTAACTTTTGAACCACATAAGCTAGAGACTTGTGGTTTGCGGCATTTCTAACATCTTGGAGTTAGTTTTCCAGTGACACCATTCCTTCCAAAGAAGTTAAACTCCTTTTTTTACTACATTTGGTTAAACTATGGGTATAGGTTTTCAGTTGAATAGTTAAGCTAGTTTTAAGCAAAGTGCAGGAAAATGGTACGTATTACTGTGATGCGGAATGTTAGAATTTTCGAGGGGTATAAAATAGGAGACCATCATGTTGGTTTACATTTGGGTTTTGCACTCCAAAGAAGTGTTTTGCACCCCAGTAACATTTTTGGAGTGCAAATTTTCACCCGGGTCAACATTTGGAAATTCGACCCCTGCTACTGCGCAGCCTCCTTCATATAAAAGTCGAAGCGGAGTGGCAGTGCTCACTTTTTCTTCTCTGGCCACCACGCTGTTCACTACACTCCGTGAAACGTCTGTCGAGCCTCCGCCTCCTACGTTTCCCCTCCGCTTCTGCGATGCGATGCCACGAGCTATAGGAACATCTAGGTATGATTCTTCCTCCCGTACTCGTCGTTCTGCCTCGCCTCGCTACGTTCCGCCAGTTGCTGAGAACGTGAAGATTCTTGAACTTATAACAGTACAGGATTCCTTGGAGCCCCTTCCGCCTCCGAATCCTCTCCTTTCCGAATCGTTCTTCGTGCCCTGCGATATTGCGGCCACGTCTCCCACCCCCTGCAGCCAACCTCCTCCGGCACGGGATTTACGTTCCCTCTCTAAGGAACTATCTCGCACCAAAGCAAGGTATGACCTGCCTCAAACTTCAACTTCAAGCACGGATGGCTGCAGCTAAGCTCGTCTCCTCCGTCAGCCCCCAACTACACCGTTAGACTTGTCTTCACGCTCGGTAGCCAGACATTCTGCTACCCGCCGTATCAGTGAGTCGTTCACATCGTCACAACTCCGTCATGGACTCCTCCCTCCGCACTTTCAAACGAAAAGTGCCACGACGGACTATACATCCTCTTAGTTAACGTCCATTCCTAAACGACACTGTCCTTCTGTAGCGGAAGCAGGCCCCTCCGCCGCTTCTACCGCTCCGCCTCCTCGTCTGATTCACGTTTCTCGTTTTGCTGTCCCTCCGCCCTCCCAGCTGCCATCCCTTAGAACGGCTGTTCCTCTTAGCTGTTACCCAAGGCGGATCACGTCTTCGTTGCATTTGGGCGGTTGGCGGATCAGTTCGGATTAACGACGTTCCTCGTCCTCAGTCCCCTTCCCCACTGGGCGCTGCCTCCACACAGCCTTTTGGGATGGATCATTTCACTGCCTATCGGCTTTCACCTATCCTCCCTCAGCATTAAATGCTGTTGTTTCATTGGAAGGGGTATGATATTCCTCCGTGCCGCCTCCATCTGCGCATCCTATTGCGCAGCCCTCCTCTGTAGTATATACTCCGACGATGCAACCAGCTCGTCCTTTTTTCTACTGCTGGGTTCGTACGGCACGACGCATGCGCGGCCTTGGACCAGCTTATATAAGCTCCAGCGCAGCGTCTTATCGGGAACATTTATCCTAGGGCGATCACCACGAGTGGTCATCCCGAACTCCCCACGGGTCCACGATACCCTCCGCATGCCTCAGTTCCGTGGAAGGGTGCTTCCCTCCGCTCCTCTTCTTGCAACGCTATCTTGCTTTCCATTGCTTTTCAGACATGTTTATGAACCTCCATCCGTTCCTTCAGTCAAGGATGACGCTCCTCCACCCTCACCGAGTTCTCTACGTCCTTCCATCATTCTTCCGGAAGGTTTCTGCCGTTCCTACTCTAAAATCGCTACCACACGACACTAAGTCCCATTCCGGCTCTTACGCCTCCGTTCCTCGAACGACCATTCCACCTCCCATGTTGGCCGCCTCCTACGGAGGTGTTCCAATTACTTTAACACAACGATACGCCACAGGACTGGTGGACGCTCCTTCTAACCCTCCTTCCGCTCCGCAGATTCAACTGGGCAACGACATCGTCCGACTCAACAAAGTCTCCATTCCTACCCTCCGCATGCCGAAGTACTTTCCATCCCTACAACTACGGAAGGACCTATACCCTTCCGTCAACCTTACATCTCCCAGGCACCAACCCGACGTTCTGGCCGTGTTCCCATGGCACATTCCTTCATTCGCTCATAGAAGGGCTTTTCGAAATGTGGTTCCACAATACCATCCTCCGTTCCGGTCGTCCCTTCCGACTCGGCCTCCACAGCATCTTCTTTCCTGCCGCTGATTCTACCATCGCTTATCATTACCATTTTTCTCGGCACTAACGCTGCATCCTCCCCAGCTTTATTTCCTCCGGGCTGCTTCCACCAACCATCCCCATTCCCAACTTTAACATGACCTTCCCTTCCGAAGTCCGGCCACGTCACGCTCCGCTCCAACCATACGTTCCCATCCTGTTACCAAACAGGGAATCTCACCTCTGGCACCAAGAACCTCCACAGCATCAAGAACCATCCCCCCGCCGGTGTTTACCTTCTCACACCATTCCTGTACAAAAAAAAAAAAAAACATAACCCCACTGTCTTCACCTGTCCATTTACACCGAAGTCTGGGATCATACATTCCAAGATTTTTCATCCACCTCCCATCCGAAACGGAAGAAATTTAGCAGCCTGGTCGCTTCCTATTCTTCGACCATACGAACTGGCCATCACCACACTACGCACCACCAATGAATTCATTACCTCCGCTCCTCTTCTGCCCCCCGCTATTCCTCCGCCGACCATGAAGACTTAACAAGACCTTCCACCGGCCATGACGACTAAACACAGTCCTCCACCGACCGTGAAAGCTAACAGGATCTCCTTTCTCTGCCTGCCACACAATGCGGTTGCTCCTCCAGCTCCTCTTCCGATTCAATATTCTTCATCTGCTTTCCCTCCGCCTTCCCTTGGACCGACCGTTCCTCTTGGCTTCTACCCAGGGCGGCTCACGTCATCGTTGCGTGTGAGCGGCATTCTGATCAGTTCGGATCAAAGGCGTTACGCACTACTGCTGTACTGCTTCCTTGGCTCCGGACCATTTCACTACCTACTGTCGGCCTCTGCCTCCCTCCGCTTCCAGCGATGCTTACTGGACTTACATAGTAGTGGCATGATATCACTCCGCGCCACCACCATCTGCGCATCCTCCTGCGCAGCCTCCTTTCAGATCATTTCTCCTAGGGCGAACTCCGCGAGTGGTCATGCTGAGCACTCCCCACAATTCTATGTTCTCATTCCACATACCACCATTCAGCGGACGGACGACCTCTTCCGCTTTAACCGTTGCTACCTTCCGCTTTAACCGTTGCTACCTTCCGCCTTCCGCTCCTTCGCATAGGTCTAATGAAAAAACTCATCCATTCCTTCCATAGTGGATGGCTCCTCTCCACCCTACCCGGGTCCACCAGGTCCTTCCACCATTCCTCCGGGATGTTTCTCACCTCCCGTTCCTCTTCTGGAATTACTAAACAATGCATCCCATTCCGGATACAGTAAAATGGCTCTGCCATACGAACCCATGTCCTCTCTCGACACAAGTCACTGGAAGGCCATGTTCCTGGTAACTTTAGCTACCTGCCTCCGTTGCTGTGAACTACAGGCATTATCAGCAACCGAAAAGGACTATTTTTTCCTTCCAGACTACATCGGTGTTAGGCTAACCCTACATTCATCGTTCTCCTCCTAAACTCAAAAAAACTCAAAAAAAAAAAAACCCACTGAGCGCACTCATCCCTTCATCATCCCCTCTCTCCCAACATACTAGGTGACGACGAAGAACGTGCCTTATGCCCAGTACAAGCCATCCGCTTCTACCTCAAAAGCCTCCAAGCCAATCCTCAGAGGTCGCTCTCAACTTTTCCTTCCATTCAATAATAAAGTAGGGACATGTATAATTGCTACCTGGCTCAAGATTGTCATTGTACAGGCTTACGAGGCACTTGACATCAACTATGCCACAGATGGTATCAGGGTAACTGCCCACGAACCTCGTGCAATTTCCATTTCCTGGGCTCACTACAGCAACATTCCTATCACTGAAATCATGGAAGCTGCTTCCTGGAGACATCCCACTGTCTTCACTTCCCATTGCCTCAGAAATATCTCTCACCGAGCGGAGGGACTATATCGCATCGGGCCATTTATTGCCGCCCGACGCATGTTATAACCCCTTAAACACACGTTGCAATTCCGTGAAGGGAACCGGTCGCTACCTGAGGGAACGTCTGTCAAATGGTGCCAGCCGCCTTGACGAAGTCTATGGGATTGCTATTAAAAAAGGTAATGATATTTTCAAGGCAACTAGAAACTCAAAAATACCAGTATTACCTGGTTGATTTTGGTTTCTATTGCCTGTTGAAAATATACATTGCCTTGGTCCCACCCTCCTCCCCTCTAGTCGCCATTTGGTCTCGATAGGTGTCGAAAAGGTGAGCACTGCTGCTCCGCTTTGACTTTTATATGAAGGAGGCTACGCAGTAGACCTGCGTAGTAGGTAGCGAACCGGAAGGACATCTTCGTTTTATTTTCTCTAGATTTGAACAGCATTGAGAAGGAGAATGCTATTAAAAAAAGTTATGGATATATTCAACAGGCAATAGAAACCAAAATCAACCAGGTAATGCTGGTATTTTGGAGTTTTTATCATGAATGCCTTGCACAATACCGTATTTATGCAAATTTGCTACTGAAAACTAAAACGTCAATTAATTTCTATTCCAGCTCAATTTGAAGGATCTTTAGGAAAATTACAAGCCGTAAGCGTGAACTATCCTCGTAAAATTATTGATGTCGAAGTTATGCATCCTGACGATGGTGACATTGATGCCACAATTGCGAACAAAGAGTTGAGAAAATTCCGTCAAGTTCTGTTAGAAATAGAAAAGGTAAGAAGGTTTAGCATATGAGAGTCCACTTGTGTCGAGTTTTCAGAATTATATTTTTTGCCTCGACTCTTAGTTCCTCGTCATCAAAATTTGAATGGAATTTGTTCATAGCGCAGAACCGTAAGGATATGGTGTTGACCCTATGGCCCCGTGATTACTCGGCTAAAAATAAATTTCATAAATAACGGGAAAGTTATAAATAAAGTGTCGTACGTTTTCTAGCAGGGAAAGGCTGCTTAAAATTTTGCCACACCCCACAGCCAATTTATAAACTTATTGAAAAAGGAAAGACTACTTTAGTTTTAATGTACGATTATGTTTCTTGCTAGTACTATCATGAGTTGGATTGGGAAACTTCACTAAATAATACCCCATGGAATTCCTTATTTATCCCGTACAGTAATACCGTCCCCAATTAAGGACAACTCTAATGAAGAAATACTGGGGGTTCTTTTTTACATTTGGTAGTTCGATAGCTTGATGTGCTGCTTTCAAATTCTGATGTACCTAGTATTCACTTCCATCCAAAAATACTTGCTTTTGTATCATAAATATTAACACCACGTTGCTCAAACAAAAATAACTCGCACAGTGTGGCGCTCTGCTGGCCCTAGAAGGCCCTCCCATCACAATCGTCTGGGCATCCATTGGGTCGGATGTGTTTGTGCATTACTATGGCCGCTCAATTCAATCCCACTCTCACCTTGAAAGATGAAAACTCCTGCACGCACTGTAAAACTTCAGGTGGCAAGCATCTTTTGTGTCGGAAATGTCGAAATTGTCATTTTCTCAACAATCCTTTTGCTAAGTTTGTCCTACGGCTGTAGCTTGATCAAAACCATTTTACGTGTGTGGCAAAAAAATGATCGAGCTGCTTCAGAGGTGCATAGGTTAGCTAATTGGGCATCTTCGGGTGACGTTTGTCAAGGCGAATTTGTTTTATGATAACACCCTGTGCGTAGAATTTCCGTTCTGTTTTTTAAACTTAGTGCCACCATCTAGCGATCCCCACTCCATTCCTGAGAACGAGTCGTTTACCTTGCTTGTATCTATTTAAAATCAACCCAACCTCTACGCTGAAGTTCCTGCTGGTGTTAAAAATTTTGTTAATGTGATCCAGAGTAAACCTTTTTGGGTATAGCTGCTCTTCGTATCAATTTGCCTGAATATGTAAGTGTGATTGAGAAACATGATAGTTGAGGAAGATGCAGCAAAGATGTTAATCGCCAAATCAGCTGGTTTGGAAGGCACAACTCGTGCCATATCGCCTTCCGGTTTTCCGCTACTTCGCGCATCGCCAATTCGCCTCATGTTCATATCGCTCCTTTCGTTTCGGCTGCTTCCACTTCAAAGAAAACGACTTCAACTGCTGAATTCAAACGTATGAAATCATTAGTTACGAAGTCTATTAAGTTTTTTCTGAATAAGAAAAACTAAACTAGCCACTCCGACACAATCTGTTGGTGTCAGTGCCGTCTGACCCTCTTCCAACACATTCGGCTTCCAATGCTGCTCAACAATCCAATGTATGTTGTCAGTTCGGGGTCGTTTGCTCATCCGTCACAAAGAGTGGTTGTTCCTAAGAACACCACTAATACTGTGCCCTGATAGACCGATGTGGACAGATGCCAACTCCGGTGGTGTATTCTGTCAGGGGCACACCACACGACCTGACACTCAACGCGGTGGCAAAGTCGGATCGAAACATGATTTGCGGAATCAAGAGGTAAAGTAATGGGATTTTGGCATCGGAAATTATTAAATGACTTTATTTAAAAGGAGCCCCTGTTTCTCAATCGCAAACTAAATATTAGGAAAATTGGTAGTAAGAGGAAACAAATTTCTGGACAGTTACGAAAGCTAAAGCTATTAAAAGTGATGTATCAAAACAATTTTGACAATGATGTGATGGGAAAGTCGCCGAGCTGCAGAAACTCCAGTGAAATACAAATCCTTTGCAGGCGAGTAAATACAACTTGTTTTGGATTTTTCCAATGTGCCATCAGTCCATCAAATATCTCTAGGAAAATTCAATTGCCACTGACCGTACACCTAAACAACAATCTGCGTAAGCACACACCCGAGGTGTCCAGATCCGACTATACATTGAGAGTATTGATGTGGTGGATAGATGATTTTTAATTACATCAGGAATGTTTATCTTAAGCAGACAATCATGCAAAAATTTACTTCGGTACGTACTTAAAATTAAGCTGCTTCACCCATATTGATCTTAGATAATGGGTTAGGCCTCTCTCACCCATAGAGGCCTAAATGTGGGTGTCTTAACATTCAGAGTAGACCCCATATAAAAAGTAGTATCGGTCTTTTAACTTGCTGATGCCAGTCTGGTTTCGAGCCTGTTAATCGGGTATGTACGCTAGGAAAAAAATTTACAAATTCTGGTTGGGGAGTGGTGATCAAATTTTTTTTTTCAATATGCCGACGAAAATATCCATAGCCTGGAATCTAGCGTTCTCCTTCGCCAATGCTGTTGCTCTAGAGATTAGTTACAGAGCCTGCCAGCAACGCAGCCCAGTGCGCATGCACATTCCTCCTATATGAAAGCGTTGCGAACGATCGTATTTCATCTTTCTTCTCTATGGTCCATACTGCTGGGATCTTTTCATTACTCCTGGGATATAACCGTGTCTGTGCTACTGCGGTAATTTCATACAGCCAAGACAACTTTGTTGCGTGCCATGGGTGCACCCACAAAGGTTTCGGCCCGGCAGGAGCAACCCTCGCTGGCCCTTTTTCACCTACCTGGATTTTCGGCGCCCTCTGCAGCCTGTCATCCTTTGCCAGTCGGCCATTCTCTTCACTGGCCGGTTCCAATTCTTCGTGCCCTTTGCCCATCCTCCTTCGGTTGCCGAAGGTGCCACGCTGGACGCTGCCACACTGTCTCCTGCCCCCTACAGATAGACTGGGGCCTTCGATTCGGATCTTCTTTCACTTACATCAGGACTTGCAAGACTGGGGTAGCCTTGCACGACGACTTCAGCTTTTCGTCACGAATGGCTGATAATAACCAACTGCGGGCCCGCTCTTATAGCACGTGCTGCCCTTCACCTGAAGTCCATTCTCGCAGCCTTCTACATTCTGTAGTATCGTTAATGCTTTAACAGCTGGTCCTCGCTACCGGCCTGCCGAGCTCTTCGGCTGCCCTTCATCCTTGGCCTGCCTACCAAGACCTTCGTCTGCCTGTCGTCCTTCGGCTCCCTGTTGGATTTATCAACGACGTCTTCATGCCGTTTCAATGATACACCTCCTATCAGTTCCTGCTGATAGTACTGGCGGCCCCTTTGCCACGTCTCCTGTCCTTCGGCCAGGCCATCATTAGACACAACGTTCTTGTCATTGCAAACACAGCTTGTGGCGCCCCTTCGTCGTTTAAGTCTTCGTCCAGGCTGGGCTCAAAGTACACGCTTCGGCTGTAGTAGCTTGCAGCTTGGCATCATACGCTGAAGATCAACATGGTTTCCGCTGCCCCGACCTTCCTGTAAGGCCGTGGCTTCTGCTCCTTGACGTCTAGAGATGTCATGTCATCGTTGGATACACCTGCACCCTTCTTTTTCCAGACTTGACGCCCTTCACCCCTGTAATTGCAACTTTTTTTAGACTGTTGCCCTTCAGTACCTAGCATCTCTGCTATCCTTCGTTCTGCACTGATGACCACCCGCAGTTCTCCAGACCTTCGACTTTCCATTAACTATCCATTAACTGCTTCTCTGCGTTCTTCGCTGACTATCATTTATAGCTCTTCTCGACCAACGCCTTTCGCTTTTGTCTTTGCATCTCTTTCACACAGTCGTCCTTCTCAACCTGTCATCCTTTGACTGCCCTCCATTCTCAGCTAACTGCCGCTTGCGGTAGGGATGTGCGAGTAGAAATATTTTAATTTAAGTCGAGCCGAGCCGAGTTTCCAACAGAAGACTCGAGTATGGAGCCGAGTTCGAGTATTTGATGGAAATATTTTGTTTGCAAGTTTCCCGTTAATTTGTTAAGATAGTAAGAACAAAGATGGTGCTTAGTTGACTGTGTGGGTCATGGTTTTTCAGTTTTAAGGATATAAATTGAAAATGGTTTCAGTTATTGACTTTTAATCTGCACCACTGGAAAGCTCTCATCAAGACGATCGATTGGTATATTGGAATGTCAAAATCGGTCAAAAATTGACGAAGTTATCACATTTTCACCGGATTCGAGTTTTTCAAGTATGGCAGCGAGCCGAGTTAGAGTACAAGTTTCATACTCGGCTCTGCTCGAATTTGTCGAGGATCACACATCCCTAGCTTGCGGTTCTTCTAGGCCTTCATCATTCGCTGGCCTTTTTCGTCCTTCACTGATGATCGTTTGGTGCTTTTCCTGACTAGCGGCCATTACTCCTGTCATTGCAGCTCCTTTAGACGATCATCCTGGTCTGGCTCTCGTCTTTCCCTGGCAACCACTTGCAGCTCTTCTAGACCTTCGTCCTTGGCTGCCTTTCACCCTTCTACAATGGATTATTCTGCAGTGTCAATTCTGCCAACAACAAGCCAGATGTGGTATTCAACCCTTTAAGTAATAAGCATTATCTCTTCCGGTTCGTTCCGCTCGTCGCCTTCTTTCCGCTTATGCGAAGTTTTAAACTTTTTGAGGGGGTAGCCAGCTCGCAACCCTAGGGTATTCGTCAAGATGGTGCCTGCCGCAGCTTTGACGAGGTTTACTGGAATGCTAGAATTCCAGTTAATGGATAGTTTCGTTGGCGTGTTGAAACGTCAAATGGTTGATTTTGGTTTCTATTACCTAACCAAAGTTATACATTACCTTTACCCACCCTGCCTCCCATCTATGTCACCACCTGGGAACTACAGAGGAATAGAAAAACCCGACTGTGCAAGCAAAAAGCCAAGAAGCACCCACCACCACAAACACAACCAGTTAGGAGCCAACTGCGAAGAAACGCCTAAGTAAGTTAGCGGTCCACCCAATTTTCAGGAATCGAGCGAAGGGGAAAGAACCGAGACGGGCAGGGCGTTCCAGGCCTTAGACCACCTGTTCAGAAAAGAACCTGTGATGGAACGTTGCCGGAGGAGATACTTCCACTCTGGTCATAGTGTGAGAAAGGCAAAAGTCAGCTGCCTAGACGTCAATATGGTGGTTCAAGATTTGGTAAGTAAGGATGAGATCTCCCCGGAGGAATCTGGTTTGACATACGGTCACTCACAACGCTTTTATATAGGAGAGGTGTGCATGCGCACTGGGCTGCGTGGCTGGCACGCTCTATAACTTTAATCTCTAGAGTAATAGCATTAGAAGAGGAGAATGCTAGAATTCCAGGTAATGTATATTTTCGGTTGGGCAATAGAAGCCAAAATCGACCAGGTGCCTCAGGTATTTTGATGTTTTTCTGCTGCAAAAGTAACTAATGCCGATTTTTCTGTGATAGATATCCAGAAAGAAGGTCAGAAAACAGATTATTCTTCAGTTAACGCCCATCTGATTTTTGCCATATTAGCTGCATAAGCCCAATAGCGTTTAATACACGATTTACAATGCATAAGATAGATCAGTGTTACTGCGACAAGATCAAAGTTGTGATTTCACTTGTTTAAATTACCAAACAAACAACTTTCATATAGATGGTTAGAGCAGTTTTTGTGTGTGTGTGAAGGGGGGGGGGGGATATAAAGTCTGTAAAGCCATTGTTGGGTTAACGAATAGTGGAGAGTAAGATACCGAGATAGCACAATATTGTATCAAGCAAACAACTTTGGATCACATGGAATTTAAAACCTGATTTTTTTTCACCAGTACATTTTATATGTTTGGTTAGCTGTTTTAATGGCTTTAAAAATATTTTATATTCCAGCTGTATGCTACTTTATTAAGTGTTGATGAACTGGAAAAGAAAATGGCTGCTTTACCAAAAGAAGTACAGGAGCCTTTAGAGGAAAACAAGCGGACATGTATATTATCAGTATACAATAGTCTATCAACTGCAATAGCTAGTGAAGAAAAATTCACTCAAGTTATGACAATCCGCAAAGGAAAGAATTTAGTTTTGCGCTCACTTCATCTTTTCTCGGAGGTAAAGTATGATATTAAGTTTTAAGGTACCGGGAAAATACATAAGTGGATTTTCTCGTTTGTAATTTGATCAACTTTTTAATAAAATTATTTAAAAAGAAGCATGTATAAAATACAATTAAGTTACTTGGTGCAGTATCTTGTTCATTTTTTCCTCGGGCATCATGTCCCTGCTTGGAAGTCCATTACGACTACAGGGGTGCAAAACTTGAAAAATTCTTGTAGAGTTCCAACTTGGGCTCCACTCGACCTTTCTTACAAAAGCTTGAATGTTTCAAGTATTTAGTTTGTCATGTTGAGGTGGAAGCTCAAAAACAAGTTAACGAATGTGAGAGCTAGAATGGTTTTGGTCTCGAGTATTGAGTTTGTCATGGAACCAAAATTTAAAAAATACTAGTAAAAAAAGTTTGACCATCAGGATGTTTAACAAAAAGGTGTGCCAGACTCTTGACTGTCCAAAAGGCAACGTAAATAGGTTTGCATCTGTATTTATTTAACTTTTGACATAGCGTGCTACTAGTGAACTCACTTTTCTGCATGAAAACTTACACTAAGGCAGACTAACGATTGTAAAGAGTGGCATACAACTTGGTAGTTAGGCCATGCATAGTAAAAAAATGGTTCTCAGGCATTCCCGCATCAATCTTTTTGTTAGAAATAAAAATAATTGATGCGGCATTTATTAGTGACTTTTCCAAAGTCAACATTAGTCTGATCACTATTGTTGTATCAATACTACATAATCCTCCGCATCAACTAAAAAGCTTAGCATCAAATTATTTTTGGGGGGTTTCTGAAATCCGATCTATGCTTGCTTTGAATAAAAATTTCCGAAAAATAGGTTTTTAAATGCTGTGTTGAAGCAATCTGGCCATTTTTTTTTTTATGTGAGGAGTCAACACCTTCTACTTGGAGTAATAGCTTCAATGAGAAATAAAAGCTTTAACTACTATTTGGACGGATTGCTTTCGGAAGACGAACAAGTCGTTACATCACGTGTGCTGGCGTTCTTGTGTTTTAGTTCTGAAAACTACAGAAACTATAAAAACTGTAATTCAGAATTGCGTTAGTATCAGTGCAAACTCAATGTGGGACAAAAACTTTACGGTTGTAAGTCAACCAATTGAAAACGTCAAACACACCTTTGATAGTCAGGCCTTGTTCGTTCAATAAAAAAAAAATAATCCAATTGCGTACATCGGAGGTGTAATACCGATTGACTTGGGTATTTTGGAACGTATATTTTCGGTTAATTCAGATTAATATGATTTAATATCTTTTTATTACCTTAATCAATGTTATTGTATGCATCGTGGCCAAAATCTACGTGAAAATTGCGTTTGTTTGCTAAAAATAGTTCTTGGTTCAAACGATCGTATCTCCGGAACGACGCAACGTACAGCCGCCATCTTGGTCGCGTGCGAGAGAGGGGATTCCCAATTTTCTAGCCCGTGAAAAATGACGTCATCAACTCCCACGTCACTGCCTGTATTCTTCAAATCAAATGTGCAGTTTCAACAGACTTTGTTCAAACGCTTCGGCATCACTAGCTATCATGAGCGCTGATTGGTTCGCTCGCGGCACGTGACTCTTCGGTCGCTCACAAGTGACGTCACGCGAAGCGAGTGAAGGTCGCATCCATTGGCGCTAGCAGGCGTGCGTTGCATTGCGGGCAGCCGGTCGCCATGGCTGTCCTACGCGAGTTGGTAGTGGGCTTACGACGATCGCGAATTTTGAAGGAATAAAGCAATTTTAAACTATTTTTACGGTAAGAAAATATAAAATAATGATTTCAGAAGTAATAACAGGTGTTGTGACGGAAGAATATCGAGTGGATGTTATCATTCCGAGTACTGTAAGTTGAAACTTTCGTTAACGCTGTTTACGTAGTCGAACTTCAGGATTTTTTTGAATAATGAAAACGTAGGACGATGGTCCCAGTTATATTTCTGGCCAATAATTTACAGTTTAATTATTATATCTGCGAATTTTTATACTCCTAGACCGCATAGTTTTTTTTTTTACAATTTATTTTCGTGAGGCATGCAACTTGTTCATGGCAGCCATGTTGTGGCCTTAGGCTTTTTCACCAGGAAAATGAAAAATGGCGTTCGTTAGGTTCGAAAGGGTTAAAAAAAAGAGCTCATCCCTCGTCTGTTTTCAACTTTTTGTGCCAGAGAACCATGGCCTTAACATTGATCTTCAAGTTTTGAAGTTCTAACTATTCTGCGTGAAACTGAAAGAGTAATGAACGTCAAGAGCAGCCTACAATTGTATATTGTAACTTGGCAGTTAGCATTGAACTTGGTTGAAGGGTAGACTTCAATTTTATATTGTAACTAGTTGTAAAGCCCGTCGTGAAGACGGGCAAATCTAGAAGTAAAGCTGCCTCATAAGTCATAATAGTGAAATGTGTAATTTAAATGATGCTGGTTTATCAGTTTGTAAATGCTGGATTAGAAATACATATATCATCTTTTTTGACTGCAATATAACAAAATGCACACTTACACAGCCAGCACCTCACACTGCAAAACGTGCTATATCTTGATTCTTTTCCTATTAAATGGCTTCTCTGTGTTAGTTTTTCAACGCTAGAGTTTGTCACTGTAGGATTTCTTTTTATACAATGTTTTGGTGAATATTGCATTTGATCCTTCTATTAAAGCACCTTGTTGTGGGCCATTTTCAATTTTGATTTTAACATGGCTAGAGTGTCGTACCCTCGACAATACAACATATAATTGGCCATGGCTAAATACTGGTTCTGGTAGACACCTATTTTTTGTAATGTTTGTCCTTGCGCTTTGTTAATAGTCATGGCAAATGCTAGTTTGATGGGAAACTGTCTTCTTCGGAGAACAAAAGGCAAATTTGGGTTGATTGGCGCAAAGTCAGTTCTTGGAATAAATACAATTTGGTTTGCTGCACTTCCGGTTAACACTTTGGCAATAAGTAAATTTGGTTCAAGTTCTTCAATGATGAAGAGAGTTCCGTTACACAGGCCGCGTTTAGTGTTTAAATTACTTAGAATGATGATGCTGCCGATTTTTAATTTTTGGCTGTGAAGAGGCATTCCTGAAGGTGTCAATTCATTGAGGAACTCTATGGGGTAGTTGTGTTTGTCCTCATTGGTTTCGTCGTCTATCGAATCTGAGCTTAAATACGAAACATGTTCTGCTTGAAGCAGTTTCAGTATTTCTTCATTAAGTTTATCTACGTCAGAATTTTTTGGGCACAAAATTGCCATCTGTGAATGGTGATCCACGCCATTGGGGTTTAATGTTTTGCCAAATATCTCTGTAATAATTGAATCGTTGCAAATAAGATTATGTGGGATTTCGATAATATCATCAGGCAGTCCGTACGTATTGGTTAAAGTGCCGTCTCCTAGTTGAATTAGCCAGTTGCTGAATTGTGGGTCGACACATCTGACATTTTTTAGTTTCAGGATTTTAAAGTTTTTCCACAGTGAATTGTATTTTATGCTGTCTTGAACTACTGCAGTTCTATTTCCATGTACAAAAACGGGTAGTGTTTGTCTAAAATCTCCTCCTAGTAACATAGGTTTGCCACCAAATGGTTTAGAACTTTTCATGACATCCTTTAGCAGGTTGTCAACAGCTGTAAGGCCACACTGGGTGCCATAGTAGATTCGTTCCATATTAGAAGTTTAGATTTGCGTATTGAGTCTGCAACCACAGATGTCATTCGCATGGCTGATGTTGAAGTGTCTAAAATGGGGACAGGTAACTTAAATTGGGAATGGTATGGTCTCCCCCTTCTAGTAGATTGGCAGCTATTCTCGTTGAAGCTACTGGAAGAACGGTGTTAGATTCGCCACGAATAACGCTGATCAAAGTTTTGTACAGATACGTCTTTCCTGCCCCACCTGGGCCATCAATGAAATAGCATCTTTCTGCTAAACTGTTATTGTTTGTGGCATCTATTACGGCTGTAAAAATGGTACGTTGTTCTTTATTCAATGTGGCAAGCATCATTTGTTCTATTTCTTTCTGTAGTGCAGCGTTGTAAGGTTGGGCTGGTTTAATTAAATTACTTGGTGGAATGGGTAATCCAAAGTTGGCACATGTTTTCCCGTGAAGTGTCAAGGTTTCCTGAATGTCGTGAAGGGCTAATATGGTACAGTGAGAGCAAACATCAGTATGGCCAACGTGGTAGTGGCTGTAATCCTTGCAGAAATCTTTTGCATATTTAGCAAACAAATCAGCAGCATTAGGTGGAGCTATAAATATACAAATGTACGCAAATAGATCGCGTAATTGGCGTGGCATGCTCGCGACATCATCTGCCAGAGTACTATTCCAAGTCTCATCATTGTTGAGTAATCCACGTTCTTGGGCTGCTGCTTTAAATGTGAGAGAAGTTTTACCTTTGTATGTTTTTAAGTCTTAGAAACTTGAAGCTCCGGGGACATGTCATAGGAAGCGTAAACAATGTTTCTCAATGTCAGCAGACATATTCACGGAATACATACGACCGATGGTGTTGTCATTACGTCGCTTCCGTGGCTTCCATCTACTGTTGGCTTTATCAAATACGTAGTGTTCGGGAATGTTGCGATACAAATACTCATTGGCTGTTTCATCAAATGTATTTAATTGAAACCATGCTGTCAACATGGTACCTTTATCTGCCGCTTGTTGAAGTTTGTGTTGCGTGTTTTCTTCTGTGAAAAAAATAGTTTGTTCATTTGGAAGATGAAATGGAAGCCTAACAATGGTATGTGACTGTTCATGCATTTTAAAACTAAACAGACCCCAAGCCGCTTCAGGGGCAGTTACATACCTCGAGTCCATGAATGTTTTAATTTCATCATAGTTGAGTTTGCCATGTTCTGCAATAGTTACATTTGCACAATCATTGCCTTTGTATACATACTTGAATAAGTATTTGACACTTCGAATTGATGCACAGCTTTCCACATTAATGTGACAATTGTATTTGAGACTTAGGTATGGGCTGTATGGAACTACCCAAGAATTGTCTAAAATTTTCCCATTAACTATTGCCGTTCTGTTATGTTGTCTCCTGTATTTAGGGTAGCCATCACTGTTAGCTATGGTTTGTTCTTGATACGGTTTTGGATAGTTTTTGGTACAATTTCCATCCACCATGCATGGTGAGTTGTTGTTGTGCTTGCCACATGGACTATGTATCATATGTTTTGTAACTATAGCATGAAGCCTTGGAAAACTTTCAATATTGGGATATTTCAGCAGATATAATTTTATCAATGGTGTCTGAATCCTTTGGTTTGTCCTCGTCCTTAAGAATCAAAAGTATGTGAGCATGGGGTAATCCTCTTTTTTGAAATTCGATGACATGCACGTGTGCTGTGGGAGTACCAAAAATATGACGCTGGCTAATGTCCTTAAGTAATTCTTTGAGCTTTAATTTAAACTCTCGTGCCACTAAGTCGGGGCGGAATTCAAAGATTGACTGTCATGAAGATTCTCCGTAATTTCATTCCATTTTGGATTACAGGTCATGGTTATGTTACAGCCATGTTTCTTGGACTCCCTTGAAATGATGATGGAAGTGTTATAGCTGTTCCGGGAAGTATTCCTTGGATGGCAGATTCATTTTGTAAATGGTCCATCAGACCACTATATTTTTCTGCTCTTAATTTACTTAGGTTTTGGCAAACATAATTAATCCAGTTTGCTTCCTTTTTTATATAAGCATCAACAAAGTATTGTTGAGTGAGTTTTCCACAGAAGGTGATTAAATTTATCTCGGAACAGAAAAATGATATGCGTAGTACTGAATTTGGGTGATACGTGTCCTCTTTTGGGTTTGTGGCTTTCTCATATTTTGAAGTGTTGGGGGCTGGAAAAGAGGCAAGTCAATGCCCCAACTTTGATCCCCAACGGGGTAAAACAATGGATAGACCATAGGTTTTAAATTTGGATCAAGTATACTAATTTTTTCAGTTTTATGTAAGTTGGCATCATTTTCATTACTTCGGCAATGAATGAGTAGATCTTTCTAGTGGTGGCTCCCTTTGCGCATTGTCAAAGATGAATGCTACTTCATTTGAATTTGGAGCATTGTAACGTCTTTGGTCAGATTTCCGGTCTTGGACTATGACCATTGTTACGGTAGGTTGCTCTGTGTTATTGTTCTGAGCATCTTGAATCAATTCTTGCTCTACCTCGTAAAGCATTTTGAATGCTTGGGCAAATGGGTTGTTCATAGCCATGAATGTGCTTAATTCGTGCTGAGTTCTGGACTGCAACCTGCATTTTCTCTGATTTGCAGAGTTGGTCAGCAGCTTCATCAGGATCCAGAATGTATAGTTGAGAAAATTTTCGTTGATCACCATTTGTTGGGTGTAAAGTACCTGTCCTATGATAGATTTGTCCGTTTAATCTGAAGCAATATACATCATATCCTGGAGGGGGTGCTATGTTAGCACCCATGGATGCAAACGCCAATGCACTGTTAATTGAGCGTATGTTGTGTTTGAAATTTGTAGAGTGCATGTGTTGTTTTGTCATAAGTTGAAGTAATGGTGAGGTTTTGATAGGGTCTAAAACAACCTTTCCTTTTTGACAGCACTGAATGAATAGTTTATCTTGTGGTAGCTCAAGTGCAAAATGTTTTGCATTGCAAAATGTGCAGCACACATCCATTTTTCCATCTGTAAACTGTAGAAATGAAGTTTCGTCAAAATTTGCCATGTTTACATGCTTTGATTTCAAAAGTTCTTTGGTATTACGTATTGAAGGATTATGAATACATTCATGTTTTGTCAAGTTATTTTTTGTAGTAAATGTCTTCTTACAGCAAACACAATTAAATGGTTTGTTCCTGGTATGAACACGTGTATGTTTACTAAGTTATTTTTATTTGTAAATAGTTTTGGAAACAACTGACATTTAGATGTAGTTCCAGCCATATGAGTGTTTTGTTACATACCTGACATTTAAATGGCCTCTCACCAGTATGTACACTCACATGTATTACTAAGTTACCCTTTGTGGACAAAACCTGGCTGCATATCTCACATTTGTAAGGTGTTTTGCCAATATGAATGCTTCGCTCATGTTGTCTCAAGTATTTTATTTCAGAAAATGATTTCTGACTGTTGTAAAATAATGTGTTGGACTCTCAACCAAATATTAACGAGCCA
>JAHWFP010167779.1:40555-60619 GCA_023313725.1 Lithobius niger | reverse complement strand
CTAAGTTATTAGTGCTAAAATGTCTGCTATGAAGTCAAATAACAACA
This sequence comes from Lithobius niger, assembly GCA_023313725.1. Classification (NCBI taxonomy): domain Eukaryota; kingdom Metazoa; phylum Arthropoda; class Chilopoda; order Lithobiomorpha; family Lithobiidae; genus Lithobius; species Lithobius niger. Next base: position 60,572 of record JAHWFP010167779.1, on the reverse strand, counting down.
CTGACACACTTCCCACATTAATGATTCTGCATCAGTATTTAGTCGTACATGTTTTTTCAAGTATGCTATTTAAGCAAATGCTTTGTTGCATACTTCACATTTAAATGGTATCTCGCCAGTATGTAGCCGGGCGTGTGCTTTCAAACATGCTCTTCGTTCAAATGCTTTGTCACATGTTTCACATGTAAAGGGTCTCTCAACAGTATGTATACGTGCATGTATCAGTAAGTTACCTTTTCGGGCAAATACTTTTATGCACAACTGACATTTAAATGATGTTTCACTACTGTTTCCTTACATGTGTTTTCAAGTTTACTATTTGAAAATGTTTTGTCACATACTTGACATTTAAATGGTCTCTCACTGGTATGTAGTCGTTCATGTTCTTTCAAGTATGCCGTTTGTTTAAATGCTTTGTCACATTCCTTACATTTAAATGATTTTTCATCATTATGTAGACACGTATGTCTCAGTAAGTTCCCTATTTTGGCAAATACTTTTGAGCATACCTGACAGTTAAATGGTGTTTCTGTATACTGCTCTTGGTACTGCGTAGACCTGATGATGCAGGGAATTAATATCGTCACAGTCGTTGTACGGGGCTGACCAAGACGGAGCGTATTTCTATGTTCACGTTTTGCGGTGGTCCGTACTATAGCTTTTTTTCACACGGACTTTCCAGATCCCAAAAAAATTATCTTTTTTAATTTCTTAAGTTTGCCAAATTACGTGCGCTTCTGTCGTTGTGGCTAAACTTAACATAAGGAACCCACAATCCAAAACTCGTCCGGACAACCAAACCCTGGCCGTCCAAAAACGTGATCCTGCTGACGACCGAGATCCGGTAGACAGCTTCGCATCTGGAAAGTCTGTGCGAAAAAAATTATTTGCGTACGGGAAAGGGAAAAATAAGACACTTAGGCTAGTGATGGTTATTTAATATTTTCTTCCAGAACACCCTCCCCCCCCCCCCTTTTTTCTTTTTTTTTTAAATTATGAGTTCTCTTCTTTGGAATACCGGGGGCCTCAGACTTCTATTTTTTTTTTTGCCAAACAATTTTTATACGGAAAGAAAGTAATTTTTGGTTTGTTTAGACATTAAGTATTAAAAACAGTTAGCGAAGCGTATTAAAATGCCGGCGTGAGGGGAAGGGGGCTAGTTTATTCCGGAAAATAATTTTTTATTTTGTTTTTCATTTACACACTATATCCCCCCCCCCCCCCCCCCCCCCCTAGCTTCTCTCTCTCATTTTTTTTTTTTTTTATAAATATGAGTCGCATCATTTGTGGAATTTCCTGTCCCAGCTGTGAGTAAGGACATGCTAACTAAACGTATTAAAATAACGGGGTGAGGGTGTTTGGTAGGGGGTGAGAAGTAACTCCGTCTCTCGGCTGTGTGGTGGCTAAACGTATTAAAACGACGGATTAGCGAAGCTTGTTAACATCAAAACAGGGTGAGGGTAGGGAGGGAGGAGACGCAAACCAATAGAACAAAACCATTTAAAACAATCAGATTCTAACAATTATTAACCCTTTGCGCGCCACGATTTATTTACAAATAAACCATCCCAGGCGATATTTTTCTGATATAAAGCACAAGCAATGACATTGTTTGCTTGATAAAATTAATAAAAATTTTGCAATGAACTTTTTTATGTACAATTTGTTGTGTTTTGATGAAAACAAATGCACCCTTTTTTGGTAGCAAGATTAATAGCACACAGGCTTCTAAAAATCGTGTGAAAAGATCTGAAACTGAAAACAAAACTGTCACGAGAACTAAATGGACGTCGTATGACGTTCGTGGCCTCTCAGAGACATTTATTGAGGACATCATATGACGTTCATGGCCCACGAAGGGTTAAACACTTGATTGACCGACCAGAAAACTTACAGCTCGTAAAAGTCAACGTGGCGTTGTCCGCCGTGTTTGCTTTTGGAATAATGCGTAGTAACAGTAGCGTCGTACTTCACTACAGGCCTGAACGACAGAGGGCGTATTTGTACGATTCACGTGTTACGGGTGGGGGATTGGGGAAATAAGACGTAGTAGTCGCGTAGTTGCATCGTGTGCTGGCGCCACCGCACGTCAGATTTCGAAGCTAAAGCTCAGGGGTTCTCCGGGTTGTCGCTAGCGCTTTATAGTAATAGATTTGGCAGTTAACATTGAACTTATTGGCCAGGCACTCTGCTCGAATCGACTCGAAGTCAAATTATTGAGGTCGCACACCCTTAATTACGACAAATGCCTATGTCTTTTCCGTCATTTGTCAACGTTACAACCCACCGTTCATGTCTCTCACGTCCCTTTCGGTGGGGCCACCCACCTTGGCACCTGAATTGACCACTCGACAAAGATGCTGGAAGAAGATGTTGTGAAGCTGTTGGACAAGGCAGCAATACGTCAGTTGCCATAGGATTCCCCTGGTTTCTACAGCCCGGCGCGGGTGATCCTTAAGAAAAACAGCAGGACCCGTATGATACCTGAGGTGCCTCAATGCTTTCCTGGCGGTGGGAACATTTCAAAACGGAGACGTTTGCTTCGGTCAGGGAGTCCCAGATTAGAGGCGGTTCACTGTGTTAGTAGACCTGGAAGATATGTACCTGCATATTCCCCTACATCCGTCGGTGTACCATCTGTTTCATTTCGTCTCCGGCAGCCTTACGTACCACTTCAAGGTCATTCCTCTTGGTCTTGCGACGACGCCTCATGTGTTTACTTCTATTCTCCGCCCCGTGGTGGGGTTTCTTCACAAGAGGATCCGCTGTCACGTTTATCCCGACGACTGGCTTTTCTGGAACGTGTCTGGATCCAGTGCAGCTTTCGCTATTCGTGGAGCTTCATCTGGGAGTCAACCCGTTGAGGTCTCACTTCCAGACGGCTCAGTTATGTTTTTCTGGGGGTGGATATCGACTTAGTGAATTTCCTGATCTGTCCCACTGCAGAGAGTTTAAGTCTTCTGATTACCCTGGAGGGTTTGCGAAAGCAGTCATGGATTCTCGCCTTAGGTTTGCGAGCAGATGCATTCTTGTGCATCGCTCTTTCTGCTAGGGGCCTGGTGGACTCGGCAGATGCATTGGTTCTGGAAGGACTAGTGGTTTCCCCAGGACTCGTGGGACAATCCGATAATCCCCCTTGGGACTCTCTTCAATGGTGTGGTCAGTGTTACTGTGGGAGTCCGGCTCACAATCCCAGCCTGGATGTTTGCCTGTTCACGGATGCCTTGATGGTGGGCTGGGGGTCCACTTGTATGACCTGACTGCTTTGGGAACCTGGTCAGCGAACGAAGCTAATCTGCACACCAACACACTGGAGCTCCGTGCCATCTTTTACGTTGCTCACATGTGGTCCTCTCAACTGTATGGAAAGGTGGTTGCAATCATGTCAGACAATGCCACTGCGGTCGCGTATGTGCATCGTGAAAGCGGACCTGCTCCCGACCCCTCGTGGTTGCCTTGTCTGCCCTTTTCTTCCTGCGCCACACGACACGGCCTTCAACTGCCACTTTTCGTGTCACATTTTCCTGATCACCAGGCATGATGCAGCACCGACAGTCTTAGCCTGCATTAGAACGGCATGTTCACCTACGTCTTTCCCCCGTTCTCCCGTCTGATAAGGGTTTTCACAAACATAGTCCTGCTGCCAGTTCCTTTTAGTTGCTCCAGTATAGCCCAAGACTCCATGGACCTACCAGAACCGTCCGAGGAAGATCCGGTTCACCTTCTGTTATAATCAGGCCTCCTAACGCAACACCGAGTTTGTACCCTTCACCCGAATCCGGCCTGTCTACATCTTCACGCTGGATACTGTAACCATGAACCTGCGTGCTGCTGGGTTCTCTTCGCCGGAGACTCGTCGCCTTCTTTAGTGTCGTAAGGCATCGACTGTGAAGGTCTACGAAGCTAAGTGGTGGAGGTGGCATACCTAGTGTACCGAACAGTCTGTTGATCTGTGTAAACCGTCTGTCATTTTTGGCTGCCATCCTTCACCCATTTTTTCCAGTCCGGCCTATCTCCCATCCCCATCGAGGGATACCGATCTGTCGTCAATTGGTTGTGACCTGCCATGGTACTTGGATGCTGGCAACAGCAAAGTGATAACTCAATCTGATGCATGCTTTCGATAACCTCTGGCCGTGCTCCTGGAAACTTCCCCTGGTTTTGTCCAGTCTGCTGAACCCCTATGAGCCCCTTCACAACGCGTCATTGCTTCGTCACATCCAGAATGTGGTATTCTTAGTGGCTATGGCCACGGCTGCTCGTCAGAGCGAATGTGAGGATGCCCTGTATTCGTTTCAGCAAGGATTGGTCTACAGTGACTATCTTTGTCCCTGTGAATTTCGTGTCAAGAATCAGCATTCTGATAAAGCCCCATGCCCTGTTATCAAAGCTCTGGCCCCGGTGGACGACCCATTGAAGGGTGAACATTCACAATGCCTATCGTTCGCGCCCTTAAAGCTTACCTTGTATATACCAGACTTCCAGCATCGATACTGTTGCGACAAGACCTTCCCTTGGATTCCTCTGCTTCTTCTGACGTGTGACCCCAACACCTACTCCGGTTTCTCCAGCGAAAATTGCAGTTGGGATTTGTGAAGTAATCTGCCGTGCCTACGATATTGTGCCTAATCATTTGGATCTCCCCCCCCCCTCCCCAAAAGTGTGCGCTTGAATGAGAGTTGGCTTCGTCTTTGGCATTTAAGGCTGGCATACTTTTGATGAAATTATGACTGCCTGCGCATAGCACAATAAGAAAAGATAGAATTAGTTTTTACTTATCCTAAAACACTTACCTTTAGTGTCAACCTGCCCATCAAAACTGCTTTCGCTAACAGATAAGTTCTGCAAAACAAAATGTGGTGAGTGGCGCTGCATGCTGGGCGTCATGCATGGGTGCCACCCGGTGGAGAGCTGTGGAAGCCTCTAAAAGTGAAATTTAAAGGTCTTTGAGCATTTGTATAAACGATATCAAGCTAATAACTAAAGGTAAGTATTTTAGTATAAGTAAAACTAAATTTATCTGTAAAATTTTTACTACTATCCTAAAATACTTACTTGTATTTTATTTATGCTTTCCAGTTTGGAAATGCCTTTCGTCCCAACCTTTAATTTAAACGCACTCCGGGCCCTTGCAATGGCGCTCCCTGGGGCGCACGACCGCCGTGAGGCGGCGCCCTTTTCCCGCTACTCGTCACAGTTTGTTTCGTTTTTCGCTCAGCCGAATAGGCCTAAAATGGCGGATTGTAATCGTTGTTCCCGCTTCGGGAAAGATGGAAGGCTATTCGAAAGAAGTCTAGACCTGAATGATTGCCGTCTTTTCAGATATTGTGTAGAGTGTTGGAAGATCTAGAGTGCCAGTTTTGCCAAGAACTGGTGATTCTGGGATCGGCAGAATGGGACAAAGGAAGTTTGGGCGCGAACGGCGCCCATTGGCGATGTTTATCGTCAAACGTAACCACGTTCGTCTGCTTTTAACGTCGCCTTGTTTCATTATAGTAGTTTGCACGTTGGCTTGCCATTTTACGTGCTTTGTGAATTGTGGTGATGATAATCGCCGCGGCGAGTCGTATGTAGTGCTTAGACAGGCAAATCGAGTCGGGGATTGCATGGGACCCGACGGTGTCCGCGTCCGGCAGTGTCCGTGTCCGGTAGCTCATGGGTTTCACTTTCACGCACATGCAAACGCAGGCAGTCCGGGTTGCAAGGCCACACTGCCAAATGGAATCCTGGATGGAATTACAGGTAATGAAAAGTACAGGTAATGTGACTGACCAGCGTTTCCTAACCTAAGGAAACGACTGGTCGGATTTGGTAACACAGACACGGCCACGACCGTTATAGCTAGCCCGGGTCACACCTTAGGGCGGTTAGTCGGTCCTCTGGCTTAGATCTGTTGTTGGACTCCTTACCACTACTCCCGTTATCGGGGGGGGGGGTGGATGGCAGTCCTCACCAGTCCCAGGGTCCACGACCCTTGCGGACACGGGCGGACTTCATGTCACTGGGACAGTCGGCAGACTCGACACCGAGTCGACAGTCTGCAGAACTATCAGTCCGGGACTGTAGCTGTCCGGTCCGGGACACGGGCTGTCATTGGCAGGGGCTGTGGACAGCCAGTGGCATGCGAACTTTACGCAGGTCTACGTGAACGTATGATTAGGATGGTTATTTGAAAATAATTGTACCGAAGGCGGTACGGTATGTATTTTAGCAAGAATTAGAGAAAAATTAAAATAGAAAATTCCTTAATTGTAGGTACAACAACAATTTTGAAAGTTGCAGGTTGTGCCTGTTGCCCAAAATATTTTAACAAGAATTTATCAAAAAGGGAAATGGTAAAGTCCTTGATTATAGGCTCACTTACAATTTTGAAGGTTGCAGGTTGTGATAGTTGCCCAAAATAACAAGAATTTACAGAAAAAGTGAAATGAAAAATTTATTGATTATAGGTACAACTACAATTTTGAATGGTGCTGGTTGTGCCAGTTGCCCGATACTTTTTTATAAATCTGGGGCGTGAAGTATAACGGGGCATTTATTTGTTTTTTTTAAATAAAATTTTTTTTTATTATGATTTTTTTTATAATTTTTTTATTTGTTTGGTTTCATTGGTGCATTCTGGTACATTTTGAATGTGTCCTGGGTCATGCTGGTGTCTGCTGTGGTCTGTATTTACCTGAAACGTGGTAATTTTTGGGTGTTTTGGGGTTTTTTGGTGGATAAGAGCGTGTGGCTGGACGATGCGCTGAAGGTGACGCAGACTATCCATCATGGACATGGGGGCGGGGGCAACATTCCTCACCCCTCCCCACATCTGTGATTGACTGTGATGTTATAGTTGGTAGCTGCCACTTGTCGGTGGCTCACGGCTTTGCTTAGTATATTGTTTACTTTGCACATTGATAAATGTAGGACGCTGGGGTTTGTGCCGACAGACCCTCACTTCTCTCAGCAACGAGCAAGTCGATGTCGTATCACTGCTACCTTTCCAGTCGATTAATAAATCTGGGCAAGGTCAGTCGAGAGTCCTGTGGCGCAAAAGCCCGACCTCCATTATATTGGCCGGTTCAGTCGATTACATCCCGAGAGCCGGCCGATGGAGCACGTGTTGGGGCCGCCCGGCTTAACACTTGCGGTCACATGTGGATGACACTTCAGTCGGGTGCGTTGACATAGCTGATTCCTGGTGACATTGCTGGCGGACACTACGGTGGCAGTGAGTAGTGTGAAGTGTGGTAACTGATTTCTGTGACGGTCGGTCTTCGTGGCTACTTGACCTCCTTCAGTTGCGTTCATGGTACAACACCTGTGTACTTGTGTTTTAGGAGATAGTGATTACTGTCCAGGACTGTTGGTGCGTTGGCCTTACGAAATTATCTGAGATTTTTCTCGGTCGTTTACGTTGTGTGAAGTTCCTTAAGCGATAAATTCTGAGACGCCGATCATGGCACTTGTACCTTACCACTCGTGTTAGTAATTAGTTGCTCTTATGTAAACCTCGGCTCACTGCGGTGTTGACGAGCAGTCTTTCCCCTAGCGAGATATTATCTCTAAGGGGATGTTTATACACGAAACGAAATGCTGCGTACAGGGAGTGGTACACCGTTAACTTAGGTGACTTGAAAATTATTGGTTATTAGCAGACCGGTATGAGTTCCCGGTTGGTGAGCAGTGCATTGCTCTGTGGCCTTTTTCATTTTTGGGGAATAATTTTATGAAACGAATTCTTGCGCTCGCCACTTAGTTTTAAGTTTTGTCTATACATAGCGAACAAGTATGCGTTCTGTGTTGGGAGCAGCCGGGTATTCCTTGTGACGTTGGCCCCCACCGTGCTTTTTTCGTCATATGATGTTGGGGATACGCTTGACTCTGCAACCCTTACTGGGGTGTGTCAACTTGTCAAGTCTGTGGTGCGGACTATAATCGACCATTAGGTCGGCTCAGGTACCTTCAGGTGGTGTTTGACTCCTACCTGAATAGGGATAGGGATGAGGTAGACACTCCTCAGAATCCATTGCTAACACGGAGGGGTCATTTTAGCACAGTGGGTTGTGAAAATTTGTCAAATTTGACAGGTGAGGTTTACGGGCCATTCCCAAATGCTTGTTTGTGTTGCGCATGTATAAGAGATCTTCAGGTGAAGAGGTGGCATGGGACACCCGGGGTGTGTGTAACCTAAGGGTATACTGGTGAGGGTGTGTGGACCCTCACCTCTCAATGCGATTAGGAACTCCGGCAGCACGACGGAGTGGATTGACGGTGTTAGCACGAGATAAGGAGTATTCCGGTGGGCATGTGACTAGTCACGAGTGGCATCACAGCCCCGGGGCACCAGGGTAACGATTTTGAACCCTGAGGAGGCTCCTGCCCCTATTTAGTTGAGGCGCTTTCTCCCCAGCTAGATGGGGAGTTATGGTCCCCATCAGTGGAGTTAGGTTACATGGAGGGCTCAAGGGCCTCTTTGGTGTTCTAGTTTTCGGCAGTGTCTGGGACAGATAAGCCCTGGATACTTGCGAGTGATGGCAGCATCGCTGGCATTCGTTGGGTGCACCGTGGGTGGATGAATGGTCAGTAGTGAAATCAAGCAATAGGATGAGAGGTGTTTGAGACTGCCGGCTTGCACCACAGATTATAACCCGTCGTAGCAGCGGGTGAGTGGTGAGGATTGAGGCAGAACTGAGAAGCAGGTTACGTATACAGCACACTGAGGTTGAGCTTTTATGAAGTTTAATCTAGTATGAGGGACTTGCAATGCGCAGGGTTCGACGCCACCCCTTAGGGGGGTAGGACAAAGTCAGCATAAATAAAACACAGGTAAGTATTTTAGGGTAGTAGTAAAGACGGGGTTTTACCCCTAAAAGTAGTTTTTACTTATCCTAAAATACTTACCTGTAAGAACCCCGTCGAACGGTCCTTAGTGATTAGTGAGACAAACTGTGACGAGTAGCGGGAAAGGGGCGCCGCCTGACGGCGGTCATGCGCCCCAGGGAGCGCCATTGCAAGGGCCCGGAGTGCGTTTAACTTAAAGGTTGGGACGAAAGGCATTTCCGAACTGGAAAGCATAAATAAAATATAGGTAAGTATTTTAGGATAAGTAAAAACTACTTTTAGGGGTAAAACTCCGTTTTTTCAGGATTGACATGTTAGGGCCCCTTCCTCATAATTTCTGTTAATTTTTAAGGAATTTTGGTTCAGATGAATGGTAATGCCCTCGGGAGTTGTTTTTTTTTAAATCAGTCCACTAGATTTTTGGTATTAACACTGATGCTTCTAGCTTAAATTTTGAATACCATAGTTGGAACTATCACCCAGTTGGTGAATAAATTTTTTCCTTCCAATTTGTATAACTTCTAATTTAGCTAGATGATGAAGTAAAGTGGTCATATCAGCACTTTAGAATGAAAAAATGCAGCAGCCGCTTAAAATAAATTTTAAAAAATGATCAATATCTCGGTCTTCAATCATTTCTTTTAGCTGTAAAAGAGCACATGTGGTTAGTAACATTTTAAATCCATTATTTTCAGGCAAAGCAATACCATATTTTACTGGCTATCTTGCGGAACTGGACTCCAATCATGAAACGGGTACTACATGATCAGGTAAAACTTTGCTTTCCCTCCATTTAGGAAGAAATACTATACCAAACTAGAGTAGTTAAAAGGTAATTTTGAAATATGTGAAACAGGGCTGTAGCAATTAAGGCCACCAGGGTGCATGAAAGCGTCTAGGTTTGGCTTAGTTATATCAATGAGCTTTTTTTTCTGCCTAACCGATATCGAGCTTGTCTGGGCAAAACTGACAGGTATACTAAACCGTCTTATTGACCTGATAACTGATGCTGATAGTTTGCATCTTCAAATTTATAAAATATCGATTTTACTGCCATCGAAAACAATCCATTACCTGGTTTTTCCTTTTGTAGCATTATCCTTCTTTTGAAAGCTCAATCCCTAGCGATGAAAGTTGGCTTTGCTGCCATGCTCGTATCTTCCCCTTCTACGCATGCTCGCAGGCCTCCATATAATAAAGCACCCGAGTCGGGCCTTGCTTCATCTTTCTTCCTAGGGCACCACCGCGAGTGGGTCTCTCGCTTTGGTATCCTGTTTAGATCCTCAGTCGCCTGCTTTCATGTGCAGCCCAAGTACGGACAATGCTCTCCGGTCCTCCTAGCTCGTCCGGATTCCTCGGTCTTTCCTGGGTTCGGTCTCCTTTCCGCCTCAGGCTTCTGATCGTCATGGACATACTCTTTCGGTCACCCTTCCAGACTCTACCTCCGGTTCCCCCCAGTGGGACCGACCTGTTATGCATCGTTATCTTCAACCTGGTCACGAGCCCCTCGGCTACCTTGCCTTTCCCAGTCGCCCCGACCTCACCGTTTTGGGCGACTGCCTTTTGCCAAGCCGGTGCTCATTCATCTGAACCGACGACATGTTTTCAACACGTCCCTCCGAAGCTCCCTGTGTCGTCTGCTTGATGCCCAGTTCGGTCGCCGCCCTGCAGACCCTCCTCTACGGTCACCGAGTCGACCACCGGCCGTTGCTCCAACCAATCAATCTTCGGTAGTTGACTGTCACTCCGATCCACAGCCACTTCCTGCGGGCTCCTCTCTCCCAGTTCCTTTTCTCCATTTTCCACGGTCCACCTCCAGCGGTCCGGCGACTGCTGCTTCGTCCTGTGACCCTGCCAATTCATCGATTGACTTGTATTCCTGGTCCTGGCTCGGTACCTTCCATGTCGGCTGTTTCGACTGCTTCATCGGGGGTCTCGGTTCCCCATGCCTCCTGTGTGTGGGTGCAGAAATCCACCGGCCACTAGCCAGTTGACGATTAAATTAGGCAGGTTGGCGATTAAAATATTTGTCCAGTATCCAATTCGGCCAGAAGATTGGAGGGTGATAAGAGCTGAAATGAACTGGACATACTTTCTTGTTGATAAATTTTAAAAGGATTTTTCGTTAGCTTTCCGATGGACTTGATCCCAAGCTATAGCTCTTAGTTACAGAAGTGGAGAGAAGCAATGTTACGGATACAGAGGATTTCTTTATTTTCAAACAAGTTTTCGAAACCTGTTATCCCACAAGGCTAGTAAAAATACCACAATTTATAAGAAACTTGTGCTTTGACAAACGTGTGGATCACCGCATCTAGATTGAATGATTTTTTTTTAAATTGGTTACTGGCTTCCAGTGTCTAAAAACACAACTTTTTAATTTCGCGACAAAAGTTTCGCAGTTGGTGGTAAATATTTTTGCTCTACCGGCCAATGGCGAGTTGAGAAAAATATGGACCTGCACCTACACTCCTGTGGGCTGAGCTTTGCCTGACCTCTTCTTCAACCGCTGCTTCGCCCAGTCCCGTACCATACGCTGCAGTCCCTAGGATACGTTTGCCAGATTTCCTGTCGCTTTGCCCTTCTTCACCGACCGTCGTTTCCAATACTGTCATCTCTTTTCCGGGAATTCCCCGAATTGTACCTTCCAGCCCTCGGTCTTCTTGGTCCTTGCCTCCTTTACTGCCCATCAGTCCACAACCTGAATCCGCCTCCATCGGTCGTTCACATTCCTCCAACAGACATTGACGTCCTGCGACCATGACAGACTCCAGTCGTTTTTCCTCGGTCGTCGGGCACCAACTAGTAGCGTTCGCCTTCGGCGCTTCTTTTTCTTGCTGACATAATAAAGTACCCTTATTTCTGTGTACACTCAAAAAAAAAAAAGGAAGAGACCAAAGAAAAACAGAAAATAGGTAGATTGCTACTATGTCAACATACAAAATTGTATACTACAATTTACGAAGATAATTTCACACTCAAAATTCAAAAACATCAAATCCCGAATATGCGAATCTGCGAATTTTCGACAGGCTGCTGACTAAGGATGGAAAAATTAGTCCGTCTGTCTTCTTCAGGCCACCACAAGTAGTTAATTTACAAATTTACATTATTTACAGTGTACGACGTGCATCGATTGTTGTGAAAAGCAGACGACTACTGCGACACGACCGTAGCCCTCCGCATTTATACCATTTATACCATTTTTTCACAAGGCGCTCGCTCAGTTCTCTGCTGATGAGATGCTGAATTGAAGGATTTGAGGGACCTTGTAGGTTCATAAGCTCTGAACCCAGGGAGATTTCTTGCTGGATTGCCAGTGATTCAAGGCCCCTCAAATGCACGTCCTTTCTGGAATTTGACTCAAGAAGTGTTTGTGTACGGCTCCAGGCAATCTTCTGCTGTTTGTCCATCACATGTGTGGCAATCCTGCTCGTCACTACCTTGTTTCTGGTGTCTGCCATGTGTTGAGTCTTTCGTGGACCCCTTTTCTAGTCTCCTATATAAGGGGAGATGCTACTCAAAAACCAAAAAATCTGTTAAAGTGGTCTAAGAGATTTATGACTTGGTGTATCTATTTGGGGCATAAAACCATACTAAAAAATAAAATTTGGTTGCCGTACCACGCCCCTTTATTATGAATCGAAGTCATTTGTAGTAGTTCATTGGGAAATCAAACCTACTTCCCCTAATTCACTTACAGAAAATCTTATGCACTTAGGTTTCACCTAATATGTCAGGCAACGCGATAACACCAATAGATTTCATGTGAGGCCTGCCAAATTTATAAATTTATGTAATATCTAAGCATTACGATATTAAATTTGATAATATTTTACTTTATTAATTTTTTAATAAACCATTCTCATGCCTCACCCCCACTCAAATGGTCCTATCGTTTGGTAGGCTATGTACCCCACCCCTCCAAAAAAAAATCAAGCCGAAAGGCGCAATACTTTAGAAACAGTTGATTTCCCTAGTAAGCATGTAACTCATAAACTTAGTATTGAGAAAAAGGCTTGCAGAGAGAAAAGTTTTTTTTTCAGTTTATGCAGAGTTTTATAAGTTTTTATTTTTACACCGGCTCATAAAAATATTTATTAAAAATAATATAACCCTCTTTCACAAATAATACCGTGGATTCTGGTAGGGAACACATCACAAATAACAAATATGACAATTTTTTTAAATCACAATTTTGGCCAAATTTTCAGTTTTTTTAGAGTAGCATCTCCCCATAAATGGCTAGGCATTCCTCACATTCCACTCGATACGCACTCTGGTGAATTCTTAACTGTTTTCAGCTCGTCTTCCATTTCCTTCTTTTTTTTTGTGACTGGTATCTCTTGTCACTGCTGCTCTTCTTCTTGTGGAGGATCATTGATTTAAGATTTTTACATTTTTCAAAAACGTGCCAGTTCCACATTTTTTAAGCTCATGTTGTATAACATCACTTACTCCATGAAGGTAGGTACCGTAAATCGTGTATTAAACGCCCAGTTGGAGCTAAGCCCCCCCCCCCCCCTTAAAATGCTGTAATGTCAAAATCATGAAACGATGGAGCTAACGCCCACCCCCTAAATCTTTGGGTTTTCTGTCACAAAATTAACTAAAAGCATAATATTTCTATCACATAAGCTACATAATTTTTTTTTAAATTACAGTAGTGGTTTTAACAGTAATTAGGAGTATACCAGTGACTAGGCATAACTGTGTCCGAAATGATCCTCGAGTACCTTTAACAGTAACTTGACGTTAGGAAAATAACATGGATGATGTTATTTTCAGTCTTGGTATATGACACGTGGCCCAAAAGGTTTGTTTCTTCTCTTCAACATTATTTTCCTTGAATTCTGTCTTTTTCTAATCTCAAACTTACGTTACAAAAACAGGACTGGATTACAAACGATATTCAGCTGAGTGGATCAGAATGGATCTCTGAACACAAGGTCATCAATAGGGTTGAAAACTGAAAAAAATATTTGAATTCTGTAATTTAATAGTGCGGAAAAGTTGTGTATTGGGTTCCTAATAAACTGTATAAAATTTGGTTTTGATCAAATAATGCCTTGATCTGCTCCAAGGACCTTGAAATTTGCAAGTTTCTGCCGTAAAATGGTTTTAATGCAAATTCCTGAAAATTATTTATTTTTAAAATTTTTTAATTTAATAGTGTGGAAAAGTTGTGTATTGGGCCGCTAATAAACTGAGCAAAATTTGGTTTTGATACAATGATAACTTGATCTGCCCCAAGAACATGAAATTTACCATTTTCTGCCATAACCACTGTTTTAGTGTTCAAATGCAAATTTAGGAAAATTGTTTCTATTTAAAATTTTCTAATTTAATAGTGCGGAAAAGTTGTGTATTGGGTCCCTAATAAACTGTGTAAAATTTGGTTTTGATCAAATAATACCTTGATCTGCCCCAAGGACCTTGAAATTTACCTGATTTTCCATAAACGTAATGCTAAAAAATTTACACAAAAATGCTAAAACCTTTTATTTCCGAATTCTGATAGCATAGAAGTCGTACATTAACACGTTGGGATTGTTGGATAGCACATTTATTAGAAATATATTTATTGGAGCTACAATAATTTATCGAGATACCAGAATGCCATTGTGTAATCCTGAAATTGTCGTTTTGATTTATCCAAACATTTAATTTGTTCGGGTGTTTTCACTTCATTTGCTAATCGCTTTTTGTATTGAAACTTGGCATTATACTTCGTGATTCTAGTTGTGCCTGTATGAAGCCCTTTGTTCCAGGCATTCCGCATACTGAAGCAGATGCGTCTGTGATGACTTTGAGCCTTCGATCGCTTGGGTGTGGCATGAAAATGACGTAAACTCTTCATTTATAGGTGATAGCCCACTCTACCATTAGCTAAAGACCTCCATCTCTGTCAAATATTCCAAATATCATAGGTGGTTCTGTAACTTGTCAAGTTTGCCATGGAATATATAAGATTTATATAATCGGTTACATCAAAACATAGTGGTGGTATTTGGAAACATTGAACTTGCCTCAATCCTGTGTTTGTTCTTGCTTCCATGATTCTTCGTAGTCCAAGATGTGGTCTTGTTCATCAGTTGTTATGAAAATGAGGACATTTTCCAGATGACCAAAGAAGACATTTCTTTGTATCACAGGATCAACTATATTCTTCAGTTCTTCACTTAGGGAACAAAAGGATTTTATTGATTTCAACAAGTGCTTTGCACCATGCTTGCATGAGGGATTATCCTTGATCTCAAACCACGCTGGCCAATAGACTTTTACAATAAATCAACCAATATGCGAAGATTGTCTGCGGGTTCATTAGTTGCCACATATAGACGTAGGATACAATTAGCTGCTGTCACCCAGCATGCTTGTAAAAGTTAACCAGGACCTTTCAGTTGCAAACCTAAAAGATTATTACAACTTGTGACAGCTTGGCACAATTCCAATAGATGTTGTTGATCATTACTTAGGTCTTTGCTTCAATGCATGGAAAATTACCTTCAGTTTTCTGAAAACAAACAATTGATAACTTTTTACAATCTCCAATCTGGTTTCCAATAGTTCCCTTGAAACCATAGGACCTGTTAAATGAAGAATTAAATGGCAGAGAGGCAAACATGGTGCAAAGCACTTATTGAAATCAATAACATCCTCTCGTTATTTCAACGAGGAACCAAAACGTGTAGTTGATCCGGTGATCCGGAAAATATCTTCGTTTGCTTAATAACCGATGAACGACAGAACATCAGGTCCCTTCAACTGCAATGGATCATGAAAGCAAGAACAAAAATAGGATCGAGTCAAGTTCGAGCCTTCCAAATACCACCAACAAAATGTTGATGCAACCGATTATGTAGATCTTATTCAGTGGTTACAGAATAGTTACTTTGAGGTTACAGAACCACCTATGACATTTGGAATCTCTGACAGAGATATTCAGCTATTGGTCGAGGGTGGGCTATCTGTCGCCTGTAAATGAATGGCTTTCATAATTTCCATGCCACACCCAAGCGGTCGAAGGCTGCATCAAACTCGTACCGAGAGCATCTGCTTCAGTATGTGGCATGTCTGAAAAACATGGCTTCATAAGAGCAAGACTAGAATCACGAAATATAATACCAAGTTTCAATACAAAAAGCGATTATCAAATGAAGTGAAAACACCGTAACAAAGTAAATATTTGAATAAATCAAAAGGACAATTTCAGGACTACACTACAGCATTGTGGGTCTTGATAAATTTTTGCAGCTCAGAGATTTAATTCTATTATGCGTGCTGTTCGACAATCCTAACATGTTAATGTATAACTTCTATGCTATCAAAATTCAGAAATAAAATGTTTTAGCATTTTTGTGTACATTTTTTAGCATTACGGCAATGGAAAAAGTCAATTTCAAGTTCTTTGGGGCAGATCAAGGTATTATTTGATCAAAACCAAATTTTGCACAGTTTATTCGAGACCCAATACACAACTTTTCTGCTCTGTTAAATTAGAAAATTTAAAAAAGAAACAATTTTCCTAAATTTGAATTTAAACACTAAAACGGTGTTTACGGCAGAAAATGGTAAATTTCATGTTCTTTGGGGCAGATCAAGTTATCATTTTATCAAAATCATATTTTGCACAGTTTATTAGTGACCCAATACTCAACTTTTCCACACTATTAAATTTAAAAAAATTTAAAAAGAAATAATTTTCAAAAATTTGCATTAAAACCATATTTACGGCAAAAAATTGTAAATTTCAAGGTCCTTGGAGCAGATCAAAGCATTATTTGATCAGAACCAAATTTTAAAGTTTATTAGAGGCTCAATACACAACTTTTCCTCACTATTAAATTACAAAATTTAATAGTCTCTCCCAAAACCGAAATTCATTTCATCTTTTCCCGTTACGTAAATCGGTCCCAAACATAGGGTAGTAAAGAATTTAAGTAGCAAAGCAAGGTAGCTATTTTACCAGTAAATTTTTTTTACCGTATTTGTTGCCTATCGGGGCTGTTGGCCCCTAAGCATCTTCTAAATATACTAGAAACTGCTATATAAACAGTTCCATCCTATTATTAAATTTTCGCTTTCTCGTGGCATATATTACATTCAGTCAAGCTCTAAAATGCTTTTTCGGGTGCTAGCTTTCTAGCCTGGCTAAGTGGCCGACGCCAAGAGATGGCAGCCGTATTGGTCAACCGGCCCAGTTGAATGCCTGCGCCCCCCTCCCCTTTTACAAAACTACGAGGGTTGTAATTTGGGAAGTGGGGGACCAGGTGCAAGACTTCCATAAGAAGAATACCCTGACCTCCCCCACATTTTGAAAATTCAGTCATCCACCCTGAAATAAGAAATTTTGGTTGTCTGTTGGTTTTTGACTTGTCCCCTCCATAATTAGAAAATTTGACACCCTTGAATACAGCTTACCGGTAGCCTATCATTATTACAGTGTAATACGTAGTTTAATTACCGTATTCTTACCGTGTATCCGTGGCCCACCAAGGATAAATGTGATGTTATCGACACGCCAGTGCCAGTAGTATGCACTCGCAGAGAAAAACGACAAAAAGCTGCAGCGGATTACATCAGTAGGCCTAACCCGCGAAAAAAATAATGAACTTGCTGTCACGTCAAGAGTGAGGTTGAGCCGTCACTGATAGCGACTGCCCTCTAACGAGAGTGTATTGTTGACATCCTTTTTAATTCGACGTGTCACACGTCGAATTAATGCGGTTGTGGCCAAAAAAACGGGGGTAACCGATTTACGTCAGCGACATCTCCTCAAAAACCAGACACATTTGTTCAACTTTGATCCGACGAAAATTCAAGTGTGCGGGTGGGTGACTCGCAGTGCGCCAGTACACAAGGTATTATGCTCTGGTTAAATGCGAAAAACCGTCGTCAAATAGTACACGATCAGTGGCTGGTCAGCGCTTCCTCAGCGTAAAGGTGTGCGCTCAACGCCGATCATACGAAAAATTGCGGCGTGTAACTGCGCATTTCGGCAAGTTTGCTCTACAACATTGCGGTCGGTTAGAGGCTATCGTGTACGTCGAGATGGCTCCTCTCTTATGGCGCAGAACAGCACAAAGTGAGACATCGCTTACCTTTGCGGTGATCTGGATAGTACACCGAATTTCTATGATTAAATCTGGACGGTACAATGAATGCGATGCTCGTATAAGACTTTTTCTGTTAATTACTGCGCCATCCTCGCTGCTTTTCGGGTGCGATATATTCAGTATATTATTACGCGTATTCGTGGTGTTGTTTCCTATTGAACGAGTGAGCAAAGCGAACGATGTCCTGTTTTCATAGTGGCGACTGGCCAGAGGGCGGGAAGGGCGGGATATTCCGAATGGCCTCTGACTTTCAGATTTCTTTAAATCCGTAACAGGAAGACTCACGTAAGTTTTATTGGTTCGACATTAGTTTTAACCACAGATTTAAAATTACAAATAATAATAATAAAGATAATTATAAAACGCTAGTAAAACAAGTACTTTGTATTGAGTAGCCTAACAAAAATTGGCCACATGAAATTGCAGTGTTATATTCAATGTAGACTTTGTCATAATTTTCGTGTGAATATTTTAACTTTTGTTAATACACCTAAAAAGTGTAAATAAATTTAAAGTAGTCAACCTCACGTACCCTCAGCGCAATACGATTTCTCCTACTCCCCCACCCCCACTAAATTACCTGCTGAATTTATGAAATATGGTGTTCGAAGATTTAAAGAATGTAAAAGTCTGATGAACAAGAACAACGGGTACGGGAAACTGTAAAACAACGAAGCTTTCAGTTTTGTTTTTTTGTAAGAAAACCAATATCAGCGTCCGATGAAAACTGATCTGGTCAGTGATTCCATCGTCGCAGACAAGATTCTGGCACATTTGCCGTATCGTAGTAGCAAACGTTAAGAGACAATTTTTTTTAAATATAATGTGCAATATAGTATTCTTCAGTACACCATGCATTTAGATTTTTTAGTAGTGTCCTGTTGGTATGTCTGCCGTTCCAATTTCATACTTCAATTAGATATTTTTTATTCTACCATACGACATGTCGAATTACTAATGCAGTGTTGGTGCATCTTGTATTTGCTTGTAGCTCGTCGTTGTAGTACCAAACCCTTGGTAGCAGGCATTGCCTACAATGCACACATTTTCTCACAGACTCATTACACTTCTTGCTTACGCTAGGTAGCCGACATTCATTTTGCATCGAGGTGGGGGAAAAAGGTAGGTGGGCGGCGGTGGTGGTGGTTGAGGGGGTAGGGGAAAGTAAGATTCAGGAAGGAATATTACTTGCCGGTTACACTTACAATGTGTTCTACTGTTCTGCATGCCATCTCTTCTAAGGTAAATCGTTGCAGGCAAACTTAACAATTTTTTTGCGATTTTTAGATAGTCTTCCCCCCTAAAATTTCAATGAGGCATTTGTCTCGTTCCCCCCAATAGATAGACGCCCCTGTGTAGGCCGAATGGAAGTTATAATTACTTAGTAAGTTAGTATGCTTGTTCAATTAATTTCCATTTTATTTTTTCTTAAAGCCAATACAGGAGGAACAAGGTTTTGCTTGCCTCGCCTCGAAGTTTCGGCCCTCTTTGGCTTGTGTCTACAGTTCGTCATCAGTGATAAAGTTCTTTGAACATCTCTTTCAAAGCTGCCTCTCGGCAAAGGCAGTGAGGCCTACAAACAACTCTGTTTTCACTCTTGTGGGAAACAGTGACACGGCCACTTCCAGGCTTGTAATTGTTATCTTCAGTGTCCCAGGCCTCACCGGCTGTGTCCTGAATGTCCGTTGTTCTGCAAAGCGTGTCCTTGGCACCATGCGAACCAGTGCGTCAGTTATCTTTTACCTCTCATGGAAAACTGTCTTCCTTCTACCACTAGCCACTGCAGCCGCCAAGAGGAAATTGTGGCGCTCGTAACAGGCAAAAATTTCTCATGTGTGCACTGGATTGGTCAAAATGACATTCCTGCCATCTCCTGACTTCAGAGCGAAGTCTCAACAACTCTAGGATCTCCCATCCCAATGGCCGTCAATGCTTTGACACCAGTCGTGGGTGCGTCCAAACACGAGATGATGCAGTGCCCTATGTGGATATGAAGTTGTATGGATATGAAGTTGTATGGATGTGAAGTTGTATGGATGTGAAGTTGTATGGATGTGAAGTTGTATGGA
>JAHWFP010167779.1:15526-40366 GCA_023313725.1 Lithobius niger | reverse complement strand
TATGGATGTGAGGTTGTATGGATGTGAGGTTGTATGGATGTGAGGTTATGTGGCCCCTGAGGTTTTACCTCCAAGGTATAAGGGAAGTAAAGTTTCCAGGAAAGAACAGGTGCCCTACGATGACACTCTCAGCACCAGTAGCCCATGGATGTCCCACTTCGTCGAGGTTGCCAACGACACCGTCCTGCCACAGAGTCACCCCAGCAACTATCATGCTGTGGGTTTGGGAAGTCTTCAGACTTAACCTATGATGGATTGCTTCTCCAGTATGAAACCTCCTACGATGAATTGCCTCTCCAGTATGAAACCCCATCTTCGGTTAGGGCAAACAAACTTGGCCATCGCTTCATTGTGGGCATGCTCTACCTCATGCTCTTGAGGTGCTAGCAGCCTGCGAATGAAGGATCGCAACCACTACATTCGTCAGCCACTACATTTGGGACTACCGAGTGTCAGATGATAGGGCGAAGGATATGGACCTTTAATAGCAGGCTGCCGACTCGGGGGCAATGAGACGCAGGCCAGTCATGAAATCAGCAGAGCACTGAGAATGTTTAGTTCTATCCTATCCTGTACTCTGTGACCGGTAATGTTAATACAGCGCCGCAAACTCCCTCCCACCCCTTCTTCTCTTCCTTCTCCTCCCCCTCCCCCAGTGGAATAACATTTATTTAATCCTAAACTTATCCCAAAAAATAAGCATCAAAACGTAAACATGGACTCAAATTTTCAAAGTAAGCAATGTCTTAAAACCTAAAATACTTAACCCACCCATCTCCCTTCTAGTCATACGCCGACGAATTGTGAGTAGTAATGCATGCAGCGTGCCTAGCGGTGGTTGGCATAACTTGGCTTTGGAGTGCCGTTGCGTTGCTTTTATTTGCGGTTTGGTTCTGGCTCATTTGCCGTATCGTAGTAGCAAACGTTAAGAGACAATTTTTTAAAAATATAATGTGCAATATAGTAGATATTCTTCAGTACACCATGCATTTAGATTTTTTAGTAGTGTCCTGTTGGTATGTCTGCCGTTCCAACTTCATACTTCAATTAGATATTTTTTTTATTCTACCATACGACATGTCGAATTACTAATGCAGTGTTAGTGCATCTTGTTTTTGCTTGTAGCTCGTCGTTGTAGTAACAAACCTCTGGTAGCAGGCATTGCCTGCAATGCACACATTTTCTCACAGACTCGTTACACTGCTTGCTTATGCTAGGCAGCCGACATTCATTTTGCATCGAGGTGGGGGAAAAGGGTAGGTGGGCGGTGGTGGTGGTGGAGGGGGGAGGGGAAAGTAAGATTCAGGAGTGATTTTAATTGAATAAGTTTAATTTACTGGTAAGCATTTTTGGATAAGCGAAAAAATACGTATTTTTCACCAATTTTGGCATTCCAATTTACCAAATTGTCTCGGTAAAAGATATCAGATGGTGTAAATTAAAAGCCACTAGCTTAAACCGGTTTTAAGTTACATCTTTAAAACTGGAAAGTCATTTGTTTGTACGCATTGATCCACACGGATAAGCAGAATCTTCACTTTTTGCACTAACTCTGCTCGATACTCTGCTCTTGTTACAAACTTGACTCGGCTCAACTCTAATTAAAATTATTTAACTTCTACACCCCTAATGAAAACCAATACAGTCGACTCCGCTTACAAAGTACCTCAAGGGACCGTGAAGAAGATTTAACCAAAAATTCTTTCTAGTTGCCGATGAAATATACATTACCTAATTTAAAGCATTGTCCTTCTCATAATGCTGTTTGATTTAGAGAAAATAATGCGAAGTATCCATCCGCGTTGCTACCCACTGCGAATCCCACCGCGCAGCCTCCATCGTATATAAGCTCGAACCGAGCGATCCAGCTCATCTTTTCTTCTCTACCGCCATCACGAACGTTTGCTGTTTGTCGCTTCGATCCTACACTCTGCTTCGCCATGCCGCGGATCAAGGGGACACCCAAAGATCCGCCGATCTGCTTAGCGCTCTCCGTGTCCTCTGCTCCTTTATAACCTTCAGCCTCCAGTCTGGAGGTTGAGTTATCAGCGGAACAAGACTCTCTTGACCCAACTCAACTAGTGGTCAATCCTTTTCTCTCTGAACCTTCCGTTCCACCTCTGCCTTTGGACACGGCTACAACCTCACCTATCCGGTGTGGACCGCCCTCCGCCTGTTGTGATTTGCACCTTCTACATCAGGAGCTTCATCGTACTAGGAATGCTACACTGCCCTTAAGCTTCAAGTAAAGACTAAGAAGGTGGCAGCCAGGAAGGCGACCTGTTCTCTCTCCTCAGTCCGCCAGAGTTATCCACATGTTCGTCGCGACCCGCCATCGCTCCTCTACCCCTCAAGCTGAGGGTCCCCTCTCTTCGGCTCAAGTGCATGCTTTAATGGACTCTTCCCTCCGTATTTCAAGGGGAAACAGCCACCTGCTCCTGATCCTGTTTCTTTCACGTCTGCATGGCTAGCCTCCTTGCCCAAGAAACAGCACACCGATCCTAGCGATCCTGGTCCTTCACAACATGATCCTACTCTGCCAACAAATTCTTAATCCGCCCTGGTTCCAGTCCCCGCGTATCATCACTCCCTTCAGGATGAAGAGGGTAATAACTCTTACTTCTCTCGTGATCCACCCTCCTCCAGTCATCCTGATCTTCCATTTCATGGGGATCCCGATCCTTCCAAGATTCCTCTTCCGGACCTGTTGAAAACAGTGGAGGGCATAAAAACAGCAAAAAAAAAAAAAAAGATAAAAAACCAGGAGCTTTCGCCCAGTCTTACTAGGCATTCTGAAGGGCAGTTGTGAATGCCTATTAAGACAAAGCGAAAGCTCCTGGTTTTTTATGTTTTTTCGATGTGATTAGGTTTGAGTTTATAATTCCAGACTGCTTCTTGCACAAGCCAAGCCCAGATCCCAACGCTCCTTCCAAGAATCGTGGACTCACCACTGGATTTGGTTTTGGCCTTCGTGATCAACTTCCTCATCAACCTCCTTTCCTTGGACACTCCACCACGCGTTTGTGAACGGGTGGTGTACTCCTGGGC
The DNA here is from genome assembly GCA_023313725.1 of Lithobius niger. NCBI lineage: Eukaryota > Metazoa > Arthropoda > Chilopoda > Lithobiomorpha > Lithobiidae > Lithobius > Lithobius niger. The sequence continues at coordinate 37,318 of JAHWFP010167779.1, read as the reverse complement.
AACGGGACGCATTTGGAACTGGATAAGGATCCTCCACCTCCGCGTCCAGGACGAGAAAGCAACTTTTTTCGTCTAATTGGCGAGGGTACTGCCAATCCTCGCAACTTTGATACTTATCCTCAGTCGCGACAATGGACTTTGGCTCCGCTCTGCTCCTACCTCGACGTGCCTCCTTCCCTGTGTATGTTCTCCACGACAACGATCGTCTACTCTGCCTTGGTCTCTGCACCTTGGTCACAGGCAGACGTTCTAAGTACAGCGGCTAATGCACTTTGTGAATGATTATACGCCGATCCTCCACCGCCAGACACTCGGCAGCTTGCCTTTCGTATTAACCAAGTTTTTCAGAAAAGTTGCTTCGCTACGTACCATGCCATGAATTGATTTACTCGTGCTCTCTTCAATTCCACTCTACTCCTCAAGGAAATTGCCCTCAACACTGCGCCAAATTTGCACGATTCCACCCGCCGTATTCTTCAGAATCTGCCAATTTACGAGTCTGAATCTCTGCCGAGGCTTAATCCCTTCAGTGGCTCTCGACCTAACAGGCTTCACCATCCTCGCCGTTCCCAATCCGATGCCCAGAATTGACCTGATCCGCCCAAGGAGGATTGGATAGACTCAAAGGTTTCCGCTCCCCATTCATCATCCCTTCCTCGTTCTCGCTGGCCCTTTCGTTCTTAGGGCCAGGGCCGTGCATACACACCTGGCCGATCCTCTTCTAACAACCGACGACAACAAAGTGCCTCCTCTCGTCCACGATCCCGCAGATGATCCACTTATTGACAATCTCTCGCTCCCTCAAGCCGTGGGAGGAGGGGGGGGGGACGCTTTCGGTTCTACGCCAGAGCTTGGCACTCCATTACCTCCGACCCTGTGCTCCTCAACATTATCCGTACTGGTTTCCTCCCCAAATTTTTCCACGATCCTCCTTTAACAAATCCTCCACGGGATATGGAATCACCGCCTTCCGCCCCTCTTCGCAGCGAGATATCAGCACTCCAAAAGGCTGCGATCCGGATCGTCCCCAATCCTAAATCTCCAGGATTTTACAGCAGCATCTCCCTTTGTCCCAAGAAAACTGACACGGAAACGGGAGGTTCTTGTCTCATTTTCAATCTGCGACCTCTCAATCAATTTATCCGCAATCCACACTTTCAAATGGAAACTACGGTATCCATTCGATCCTCCCTACTCCCTCTCGACTGGATGATTTCTTTAGATCTCGTGGACGCGTATCAACACATTCCGCTTCATGCTTCTGTCCAGCACCTCTTTCGTTTCATCCTCGACGGCAACGTCTACGAGTTCCTCTTTCTTCCTTTCGGAATCGATGCTGCTCCTCGCATGTTTACAGTTATCCTCCACCCGCCTTTCTCACCTGCACCAACAAGACATCCCCATTCATGCCTTCCTCGACGACCGTCTTCTGCCCCATCAAGATCGATCCTCCTTACTTAAAAAACATGCCCACCTTTTTGTCTCTTTTGCGATAAAAGGTGCTTCGGCGTCAACTTCCCCTAGTCACGCCTCCTTCCAAGTCAAAACCTTCACCTTCCTAGGAGTGTTCTTCGACCTAGTCCGCGCGACAGTCTTGCCATCCTCAGAGCGGATCACGAATCATCTCTCCACAGCCCGCTTCTTCCTCCGCGTGCCTCAACACAACTTCCGCGAACCCTCCTCAGTCATAGGGACCATCGATTCCTTCGCAGCACCTAGTTCCCTAAGGCAGGTGGATGGCTCAACCACTGCATATTTATCGCCTAGACGAATGGGGCGATCCTCGATCAGCCCTTCATCTCCCAGCGCGTCCACTAAGCCACTCCTTTCCATTCACAACACTGAATTGGTGACTAGACTTTCTCAACATTACTGCTTCAGTCCCTCTACACGAACCGCTCCCACAAATCCACCTGTTTACGGATGCCTCACTGACAGGCTGGGGGGGCCCACATCGACAATAGGACCATCTCAGGGACTTGGGATCTCAACATAGCGGATCACATCAATCTGCTAGAACTCCGTGCGGTCCTCCTCGGCCTTGAGAACTTAGCGATTTCGTAGCAGGGAAGATTGTTCAAGTTCACCTAGACAACACCACAGATGGGGCATACCTACGGAAGGGCGGGGTGGGGCACGTTCTCGCTCCCTTCATTGTAGGACTGTGCGAAAATCGAAACTATCGATTCGATTTCGATTTTATTATGCTGTCGAAATCGAATCGAATCCGTCAGAATCAAAATCGAAAAGTTCGATTAACGAGATTCCCACCGATTAACGAGATTCCCACCGAGTAACGAGATTCCCACCGAGTAACGAGATCCCCATCGAGTAACGAGATGAATTATTTTCAATTTTATGAAAAATTTTAAGTAAATACACTGAATAAAGTTTAACAAAAAAATTTGAATCAAGTAAAGCATTAACTTTAGTAAAAAATGTGTAATGACTTCGTTCTATATGGCAACTGTGCATGGTACCATATTAATCATTGCTAAAATAGTGTAGTCATTGCCTTACAACATGCCAGTGAAAGTTTAGCAATCAACTAAGGGGCAATAATTTGCTAAACTTGCACAATATATGAAGTTAATTTGCCTAAATAAAATCTAAGGATGGTGCTACTCAAAAGGGGGAGTGTGTTAAAACCAAAATGTAGTTTTGCACATTAAATGAAGACATAATTCAAAGTTCAATCATCAATGTATTGGAGTAACATTAGTTTATAGGAGTGTAATTACTTAAAATTAATATCTTTTTCAAAGGCTAGCCCTTATTGATAAAAATTGAAAAAAGAAAGTTTAAAATCGAAAAAGAAAAAAAATTAATTTCGAAATCGAATAATAATCGAAATCGAGATGTTCTTCCCCAAAATCGATCGAAATCGAATCGAACCCAAAATATTAAAACCGCACACCCCTACTTCATTGCCTCACATCCGAATCTTTTAAATTTCTGTTCTCCGACAATCATGCTCCTCCCACTCCACATCCTAGGGAACGGGAACGTTATCGCCGACTCTCTATCCAGGACTGCTCCTCCAACCAGCGAATGGACCTTGCATGCATCAATCTGCTCCGCTCTTTCAGTTATGGGGTCACCCCATGATAGACCTGTTCGCCACGAGGTTCAATGCCAGACTCGTGCGAGGTTCATGCCCAGTTCTTCAGCTCTGTCGGATCCTCGGGCTTGGGCAGTGGACGCCCTCACCCTCGACTGGAATCACATGTTCGCCTATGCCTTTTCCCCTCCAATACTCCTACCCCTGGTCCTTCGCAAGATTGCGTTAACACAGGGTCAGTTCTTTTAATCTCTCCGGATTGGCCAGTGGCGGCTTGGTTTCGAACACTCCTTAACCTGTTCATCGATGCTCCCCGCCTCATCCCGATCCACCCAAACTTACTCACCCAGAACAACGGATCGATCGCCACCCCCATCCACTGGCGGTGCGACTTCACGGGTGGCTACAATCATCCAATTCCTCGAAGTGTCGGGAGTTTTTACAGACGAGGCCTCGTATCGCTTCCCGCGCCGTCCGTGCATCAACCAACAAAATTTACGACAGCCACTGGCAGCAATGGTTTCGTTGGTGTATCTCTATAAACAAGTTGATCCAGTCAATCCCCCTATTCCAGAGCTCCTCTGATTTCTAACGTCTCTTTTTGACAGCAAATTACGTGGCTCCACGATCCTCGTCTACCGCTCCGTGCTCTATGCCATTTTTAGGCCTGCTGGAAGTGTTGGGCTCCTCGATGACTTTCGCGTTTCTGCCGTCATACACTCCTTCAAGATTGATCGTCCCCGGGTATGAAAGCAATTCCCGAATTGGGACCTCTCCATTGTCCTATCCGCACTCCTCTCCGCTCCCTACGAGCCGCTATCCTCCTGTCAACCATCCATCCTACTCGCAAGACTTTTTTCTTGATTGCCCTCGCAGCCAGTCTTCATTGTGAGAAAATTTAGGCTCTCTCCGCCACTGCAGCGGATTGCTTTTTGTTGGACAACTATACGGGAGTCGCACTAACCCCTTGACCATCCTTTCGTGCCAAAGCTCAAAAACCTGAGGAAAGGACTAGACCATTCATCATCCCCTATCTGAAATATCCTCGATGACGACCAAGAAATAGCTCTATGCCCTGTACATGCCCTTCGCTTTTATCTCGAAGCTTCCAAACCAATCCGCTGCGGACGAACCCAGTTATATCTACCCTTCACAAACAAAGTTGGCGAAACTTCGACTCGCATGATAATAGCAACCTGGTTAAAAACTGTCTTCGTACAAGCCTACGACGCTCTCGACATCAGTTGTGCGGATCAGGGCATTCGAGTTACCGCTCACGAGCTGCGAGCAATTTCTGCCTTCTGGGCACATTTCAGCAATATTCGTGTGTCAGAAATTATGGAGGCTGCATCCTGATGCAGCCCTTCGAGTTTTACCTCCCATTACCTTCGAGACATGTCTCAATTCGCCGCAGAACTATACCGCATTGGCCCCTACGTTGCGGGCCATCGTGTTCTGTAATCCCCTCACACTCCTGGCCTGTTCTGTGTGGGAAACCGCTCGCTACCCTAGGAGGCTTTAATCTAATGATGCCCGCCGCCTTGACAAAGTCTGGGGACTGCTTTAAATAAGGTAATGTATATTTTCATAGGCAACTATAAACTCCAAAATACCAGTGTTACCTGGTTGATTTTGTTTTCTATTGCCTTCTGAAAATATACATTACCTTTGTCCCACCCTCCTCCTCTCTTGTCGCCATCAGGGCACAATAGAGGATCGAAAAGATGAGCTGGACCGCTACGTTCGAGCCTATATGCTATGGATGCTGCGCGGTGTGATGCGCAGTGGGTAGCGACGGGGATGGATGCTTCAGATTATTTTCTCTAAATCAGACAGCATTATGAGAAGGAGAATGCTTTAAGAGGGAGTGCAACTCCAACTCCTTTGGTTATCTCAATTCTGACTACTAGATGGTGCCAGCGTCTACAACGTATTTCAGTTACGATCTTATTTCCACTTTTTCTCAGTTATTTTCCAACAGAATAGAGTCAAACTTGTTTCTAATGAAAGAGAATCGAATTGCCTAGCGAAGCGTGGAGGCAAAATTATCTAAAATATATTTTTGTACTTTGGAGCAGTATTTTAAGGTTGGCTGATTGAAAGATAAATAAAAACTGTAAACGTACTTTCCATTCGATATCTATGAATTAAATCCTTTTCTTCATTAAAAAAGTGTAACTGATTTAAAATTAAACAACAAAATACCATAAAATGCAGGTGTTGTTTGAAAAAAACGTACCTACTCTAATCGGATTCGAACGCAGAACGGGTGTTAAATGTGACGAGGCATGCTCACAAAGAAGGGCTGGATAGCAGTTCCAGCGCTCGTCAGATCTGTGCGTTCGGAAATCTGAGCCAAATGACGTTACATATATGTATGGAATGCTATCGACGTAAAACTGTGGCATAATTCATTGATAATTGCAGCCGAAAACCCATCTTTCCCGTTCTTGGATTGCATTAGTTGCCCGAAAGAGTAGGAGAACTAGAAAGTAATAGTATGTTTATGTTCTTGTAACGTGAAACCTGGATAAAAACATCTTGTTCAAAAATGATTTATAAAGGCAGAAAATGCCGCAAATAATACTAGGTTAAAAAAAAAACATGCCACTTTCCGAGGATTAGTCTTATGTCCCCAGAAGTTTTTGCGTTATTTGTCGGTTATTACATGTTACATTATGATTGGACTGGCGGCAGTGGCTAGCAAACCCTGCAATTCCAATGTGAAATTCTGTGTATTTATTACTTTTAATGTATTGTTTCCAGCTGGGGAAATATGCCCCCCCCCCCCCCACTGACTCCATAGTTTGTCAGTCCCACCGTCCCGACTGAATAGTTGCCATTGCAGAATAATTGTCCCCCCCTCCCTCTCTCCTCCTTTTGATTCCGTAATTGCGCATCTGCTGAATATTGACGTAACTTTTGGTTCGGGCGCGTCATATCGAAATCCAGCAGATACAGTAGAAAATAACGCACGACCCATCCGACCTGGAAATACTACCGAGGAGAATGTTTTTTTTTTTCCATCTGATGGTATTTCTATTTGCTCTAACGGTAATGTTTTCTGAGCGTAGGATTTTTATTCATCTAGTGGGAATTTTGCTTTCTACATAAAGGGAATTTCCCCCATGTTATTAGAATACCTTTCACAGTAGTTACTAATGCTAAGGGCGTCATTTAAAACGCACTGTAGTGTAGCCTAAGAAAAAATGCAACCGTGAATGCTATACCATGACGGTGGCTGACGGCGGAGCCTCGCCCCCCTCCCGACTTTCTTTATGTCCGAGACTTAAGTTTGTTTTGTACATATTTCGTAAGCGCTTCTTTAAGCGTACTTATTTTCCCCACCGGCCTATTTTTTCCTAGATGTTTTTATGACTGTCATTATGTTGTGACCGAAACTGCAGGAATGCACAGGGAACAACAGTAATTACCAAAACTAAACACGTATCAACAAATGCAAAAATATGTAAATCTACTTAGGATTAGAGAGAAAAAAAGTGAGGAGGGATATTCTACAAATCAAAGAGGAGGGTAGCCAGTCAGATAACCCTGACCTGGAGTGATTATCTTTCTACAATTTCATTATTTTACAACTCGGGGAGAAAATGGGTCGAAAAGCAAATCGATTTCACACCATACCCATCAAAATTAAGAATAAAGTCGATTTCTAATATAAAATTGAATTTGTCACGGGATTTGTTTTTCGTATAACGGGAATGTTTTTAAAAATTGTAATGAAGTGTAAAGGAAATGCAAACTCAAACCATTTGCCATAAAAAAAAACGTATACGGTGGCTAGAGTGGATACTCGAAGGCATAGAGCGGGCACAGTGGATAAACGTCCTAAACTCTCCCTAATCAGAACTGCCGGAAACTCACTTCCGGAATACACCAAGAATAAACCACTGGCAGCATGGAGTCAGAACTGTGGAGGGCGATGCTGTGCGCAAATTTCCTTCTTTGTATTACTTTGTTTTAGTTTCGTACCACTGCATCGAAATACAGGTTAACCTCACTAATAAAATAGTAAGCTAGAAATAAAGCTATTCTGTGGATTACTTTCTTCCTTTGGATTTTATATCCTCTAGATTTTCTTTATTTGGTTTTATTTTCCTGGATTTCCTTTGCCGTTTAGCCACGTAACGGACTGGTTCACAGTTCTCAGCACAAAATATTAGTTGCGCCAGACAGAACAAAACATGCAAGCATACAAAAAACGTGCTCCAGCTTTGTGATTGGGCCTCTATGGATTGGATAGCCAGAATTTTATTTTATCAAATAAAAAAACAATTCTATCTGACGGGAAAATAAAACCTTTTCTGATGGGTAAAATTCTATGTGACGGGTGCAGACATTTTCTATCGGATGGATCTTCGCTCATTTCGACCTGATGGGTTTTCGGTCTGATACAAGGTCATCGAATCTTTTTTTGTGTGGGTTTGGATTTTCTTTGTAGTACTTTGTTTAGAGAAAGGGGGAGGGGGGGGGGGGGATTTTTTTGTGTGTGTTTTTACATTGTTTTATTTTATCTCTCAACCGAAAACAATTCCTGAACAAAACCTAAACAAATTTCAGTTAGATAAGGTGTCTGGCAAGCACACTTCAATAGGCCTTCTGGCATTGTATTATTGCGTCCCTTGGTATACGATGGGTTTGCGGTTTGTAAGGCTGGCGGGGATAGTTGGGGGGGGGGGGCTTTTTTTTTTCACTTGAATGTGGGGAAGCGTAAATGGGGGCGTTGGATTGGCGAGTGGGGCATTTGAAACTTTGTGGATCATACTGTCTTTCCATTTCACCGAAAGTTCAGCCATGATTCCAATGCGGCGAAATGGGAATTCCTGTTTCTCCGAATCCCATGTCGCAGAATCAAAATACTCCATAAATATAATATTGCTGAGGTTAAAGAAGCATTCCTAACTGGTAGAAATTTGTAATTAGCCAAAACAGGAGTCGGCGAAACTTGAATTCCTGTTTAGCCAAAAATTAAGCCACTGATTAGAATTCGGCGAAACGGCTATCCGATCACACATAGGCCCGGACTGGCCATAGTGCCAGGTTACCAATGGCACATGGGCCCTCCCGTAAATTTGTAAGGGGCCTTTTTCGAGTTTACAGGTACTAATGAAATTTCTGCTGCAGTTGAATTTTTTTCTCTTTGCAATTTCTTGGTTGCCCTTAAAATCTAGTCATTTTATAGCTCTCTACAAATGACTGAACTATAAAGACAGCATTAAGGGCCCCCCCCCCCCCTGGGGGGTGGTTAATTTTTGAACCTCGATAATAACACTTCCAGCAATTAAAACTTCTAAAAACGCCTCAACTTCTGGGGGAACCCCCATGATGTGAGTATTTACCCGCAGTTTTGAAGTTGTCAGTAACACTGCTGTAATTTTTTTCGTACACTTTCTAGAAAAGCCTTGCCTTCTGGTTCCTTGGCTCAGGAGGGTCACAACATTTTTGACCTTGAATGGGGAGGTTAAGATTTTGTCAGGGTTTTGGAGGGGGGGGGTAGGGAGATTAAAAATATGATGGGGTCCATTTTCATTTTGTCGGTCCCTCCTCCCGGCCATAAATAATGACCGGGTCTCATAAGCTCGAATAATTTCACCTACAACCCCCCCCCCCCTCCCCCCGCATTCTGTTAGGGGCCTTTTTAACGTCATGGCACTTAGGTCCCAGGGCTGCCATTCCGGGCCTGATCACAGATTTGATTTCCCCCCTTTAGAAAATATTGACTGGTCCCTGAAACCAGGGCGAATGAACTACAGAGCAAAATATCACAGGAACAATGAGAACGGAAAAAAAAGGCGAAGGGCAAAAAAACAAATAAAACCATATCGTCTAAAAGGATCGTGAAAGCCATCACGCAAAAGAGCCGCGGGAATTGTGTAATTTATATATGGTACTACTACTCTCCCATTTTTTGATTTGTAGAACACCCCGCCTCAGATACTCACTTTTTCGTTCTAATCCGATTACAATAGACAACCTGTGTTACAAATTCTAGATATATTTTTTTGTCGATTTTACAGTTACAAATGAAATTTCTGCAGCAATTGTTGTATATTAGTTGGGAGAAGTATTAGAGCAATGGAGCGCAATCTAAGTCAATATATGGAAGCACAACGACATCTAACTGCAATACCTAACAGTTTTACGTCGATCGCGTGTGAAACGTCATTTGTCTCAGATTTCCGAACGCACAGATCTGACGAGCACTGGAACGGCTATCCAGCCCTTCTTTGTGAGCACGCCTCGTCACATTTAACACCCGTTCTGCGTTCGAATCCGATTAGAGAAATTACGATTTTTTCAAACTACACCTGCATTTAATGGAGTTTTGTTGTTTAATTTTAACTCGGTTACACTTTTTTAATGAAGAAAAGGATTTAATTCATAGATATCGGATGGAAAGTACGTTTACAGTTTTTATCTTTCAATCAGCCAACCTTAAAATATTGCTCCAAAGTACAAAAATATATTTTTGATAATTTTGCCTCCACACTTCTTTAGGCAATTCGATTCTCTTTCATTAGAAACAAGTTTGACTTTATTCTGTTGGAAAATAACTGAGAAAAAGTGGAAATAAGATCGTAACTGAAATACGTTGTAGACGCTGGCGCCATCTAGTAGTCAGAATTGAGATAACCAAAGGTGTTGCACTCCCTCTTAAATTAGGTAATATAGATTTTCAGAAGGCAATAAAAACCAAAATCAACCAGGTTGACACTGGTATTTTGGAGTTTATATCCGGAATAGCACTAAATCTGTTCGAATGGTTGTTCACAATTTGTTCTTTAAAAGCAATAATTACTTGAAACAGAGTTCAATATAAACGGTATCTACTGTATCCAAACGCAGAAAATTAAGTCAACGTGACATCTCGCACCAACATAGGACAACACCAACGTAAAGCCAGGAACCAGTTAACTTTACCAGGCAAAACCAGTTAACTTTACCAGGCGAAGGTGAATCCTTTTTAAATGTATTCTGTTCCTACTGAGATTACTTTTAGCAAATTTGTTAAAAGCATTAAAGCACCAAAGGTATCAGCGTTGTGATATGTGATAAGTTGTGATATGCGTGTACTCTGTTTGAGTGGCGGCATGTACTGATAACACCAAACAGTAAACACCAAACACACCGACGCCAAGCCTGCTGTGCCTCTCCACAAGTGAATATGCATCTGCGGGCGAGTGTGGCCGAGGTAGCTGGCTGCGAGGCATAGCGAGATACTGCGCATATGCCTGGTTCAGCTAGTTTCCAATTAATTTCTTCGAATATTGTTATGTCAGACAACTTAAGGATCAAAATCTCAGAAACCCTTTGCCCAGTTTTATTGATTTACGAACTTAGTGCCACAAGTAGGCCATAATGACAAAGGGTTCAAAAGTTATCGTAGAGTCCAACAAACACACTGCAGGATGAGAAGCTGCTTTGCTTTGCTTCGTTCTGCACGTTACTGAAAAAAATCATTAATGGGATAAATCTGTGTATTACAGCATCTCTGAAGGGGTATTTACTAAGCTTTACATTTTATTTCCAGTTCTGTGATAGTGCTAACATTTGTTTCTAGAGTTTGGCTACCATTTTTAATTAGTTTAAATTTTTCAGGTTCTATTAAAGTTTGTACACCGCATTCTTCAACTGATCGCAACAGCTGATTTGGCTACATTAGTGGAGATTGGTAGAGCATTGCACAATTACCCAATGGAAGGCGTCCTTCGCTCTACGTCACCTACGTGCCATCGCAGTCATTTTATTGCAGCATTGCAGAACAAAGTAAGCTTCACTTTGATCTTGACGATGGAGTGCAATTAAGCAGTGCTAAATCTTCTAGTTTAGGTTATCTTTTTTAATACTTCAAACTGTTGTCCCAAAGTAACAAGATCACCACATTTTATTTTTTTAGGTTGGGATTTCTGTTGTAAATAGCCTCATCTGTCGAGCGGAAGATTTGTATGCTGAAGATAAGGATCTAGAACCCGAATTACAAAACCATTGGTAAGAACTATAATAACATAAGAAGGGTTATCAGAGGATGTATAAACTACCAGCTTGTAAACAAAAATATATATATAATGCTGTGCATATACCAATACTGAAACCTGAACCAGGTACCGGTATCGAACCGGCATCGGGGCCAAGTAACGGAAAAAGACCGGAATCAGCTAGTTTTTCAAGAATTTGTATTATTACGTCTAAGGCTTCAGACATGTTGTTGGAGGACAATAGTTGTGCACGTGCAGAGCCAGCGGTGTTATCATTATCCATAACTAAGGGTCTGCCGATACTAGTGGTATCAGTATCAGATCCAACTGTTTTGGTCAAATATCGGGTTTTGCGATATCTTCACCAAAAATTGTCCGTTTTTGATGATCCAATACACCATTTTAACCGTTTATTCGAGAGCTTTCTGATAGTGTTAATTTCGGAACGATAGCTTCAGTCGTTCTCAAATGATTTAATAAAAACCGTTTCCAAAAAAACACTTTATTGCAAAATGCTTGCTCATAGAGCTTTGAGATTCGGAATTTTTTTTATCAAATTTTGTTTCTGAATATGGAAGAAACAGTAACTTTGCTGGAAGTAATGCATTGAAGTAACGGCATCGGACCTTAACGGTATCGGATCGGTCAAAGTTGGTATCGGCCGAGCCTTATCCATAATCAAAAGCTGTTATGTTATTAATATAGCTTACATTAACCCTTTTGAATCGTAACGCCATTTTTCATTTTCCTGCTAAAAAAGCCTTTGGCCGCAACATGGTTGCCATCAACAAGTTGCATGCTTCACGAAAATAAATTGTAATAAAAAAAACTATGGGGTCTAGTATAAAAATTCGCAGACGTAGTAATTAAATTGTAAATTATTGAGCAGAAATATAATTGGGACCATCGTCCTATGTTTTCATTATTAAAAAAAATCCTAAAGTTCAACAACGTAAACACAGCTAACCAAAGTTTCAACTTACAGTACTCGGAATGATAATATCCATTGGATATTCTTTCGTGACAATGCCTGTTATTACTTCCGAAATCATTTTATATTTTATTACCATTAAAATAGTTTAAATTTAATTTATTTCATCAATATTCACAAGCTGAAAGCTGCGTTGGAAGCTCACTCCCTTTTGACGCCATCACTCCGTAGACATCGTAACCGGCTGCCTGCCAAGCGAACGTGCTCCTGCTAGCGCCAATGGATACAACCTTGACTCTCTTAGCGTGACATCACTAGTGGGTTGCCGAAGAGTCACGTGCCACGAACGAACCAATCAGCGCTCGCAATGCTGAAGAGTTTGAACAAAGAATGCTGAAACAGCACATTTCATTCGAGGAATACAGGCAGTGACGTAGGAGTTGATGACGTCATTTTTCACGGGCTGGAAAGTTGGGATTCCCCTCTCTCAAAGGCTACCAAGATGGCGGCTGTACGTTGCGTCGTTACGGAGATATAATCGTTTGAGCCAAGTGCTATTTTCAGCAAAAAAAACGCAATTTCACGTCAATTTTGGTGACGATGCCAACAATAACATTGATTAAGGTAATAAAAAGATGATATTGAATTATATTAACCGAAAATATACGTTCAAAAATGTCTAAATCAATCGGAATTACACCTCCGATGTACGCAATTGGATTTTTTTTAAACAGGGTGTAGAACTGAGTGAATGATGTATCGTTCGTCGACCATTTTGGTTTGGAATTAGTACGACGATATATCGTACGACTCATAAGGGTTAATAGATAGCAGTACCAGAGGCATGTCAGTAAAACTACTGAACACACAAGAACCAGCTTATAAAACGATTTGTAACATGGTGACACCTCAATTCAAAACTAGACTGGAAGCAAGCTGGAAGAAATTTCTCCTCGCCCCACCAACTATGGAGTAAGAAACAGATGAAGAAACATCGACTATGAGCAGTGCCAACACCAGCCTGAATGCTGACTCAAGGCCTACTGTGATGTGAAGAGGAGGGAGTTTTGTATTTTGGAAGTTTGGAAGGATTGTGAGTGTGGGTGCCGGTGGCTTAACTGCCTAACGAAGACAACCAGTAAAGGTTGTCGAAAATTCACAAGTTTCGAGGGGAAAACCTTTGAAGGTCTTTGACTTTTGGTTTTGCGTGATCGAACTGTGAGTTTAAGTCATGAACTTGAACCAAAGTAGAAATGCTGAGTTGACCGATTTTTCGGTATTCAAAACTATCAAGGAAGCACATAATCCTTCAGTACCAGTATTAATCCTTTGCTTTTATTTACGTAGTACTATTATCGCCGATCGGCCCGCGTGCCTCGTCAGTCTCATGCCGCCGCCACAACAACACTACACTCTCGATGCCAATCCAGCCGCGTGTCTCCCACGAGTCGGCGCCAATGCGACTGGCCCAAGAGACTGGCTGTGGCAGTTATCCTCCCCGCACCGAATGGGAGAAGGAAGGAGTCCACCACCAACTGGCCATTAAAAGGCACTGTGCCAACGCTTTATCTGTACATTTCCCAATCGCCGAGCCGGTGCTCCTTTTGGAAACAAAGTCTCCTAACCGAACCCCCCGGTCCGGACACGACTCGCGCTGTCGCTGCATGAATTTTGTTTGTTCTTCATGACCATGGGCCCGCTATTGTTGCGACTGGCCAGTATCACACGTAGACGTAACACATTTCAATGACTCTGCATTACACGCACAAAAACACCGTTCATCCATTTTACAAAGCCATCGATCGATCCATTGTCTGAACGTAATGGCAATATAAACATGAAGTCGATAGTGTTTACAATCGGCCGAAAAACGCTGTCGGCATCATCACACTCATTAGCCATCTCGAACTCGCCGAGCCCAAATCGATCATCTCCTGGCTGAAACCCGAACACTGGTACCCAAATAAGTTTCCAAACTCTGGAAAGGATGGTGAAGATTCAGGTTGAATCGTCCTCTACATGCCGAAGCAAGATCACAAGCCAATCTGCCATTTTTTAGGCCTATTCGGTTGAGCGAAAAAGCAATGCGACTTTATGCTGTAAAAAGCGGGAAAGAGGCGCCACCTGATGGCGGTCATTCGCACCAGGGAGCGCCATTGGAAGGGCCCAGAGTACGTTAAATTTAATAAAGGTTGGGACGAAAAGTATTTTCAAACTGGAAAAGCAGAAAAATACAAGTAAGTATTTTATGATAGGGGTAAAACCTCGTTTTTTCTTTGGAGTAAAAGATGGCATCAAGGACATGTAACGAAAGCTGTTACTTTTGATCCTGTACAAGTGGTGCCAGTGTAACGCTGTTGTTACCTGAGGGTTTCCGTACAAAAAATCTGCATCTTGACGAAGCACCCCAGCCTATTGTCGTCTAAAGTGTTGTGTCCAGTGGGAGAGCGGGTTCAATGCCCGGTTCAGGTCTCCGTTATTTACATTACATTAGACGCCAACAAAAACGATGTCTGAAGAAAGGACTACCAAACAGACTTTTCGTTTTCGTCAGGTTCATAAGGATTCGGTGGTGGGGTAGAAGTCCTGTATCTCCAACAAAACTTGCCGCTTGGATTCGTGAGGGGATCAAGCGCGCCTACGATCTGGGCCCAAACATATAGATTTGCCTCCTGAGGTGCAGGTGCATAAGCTTCGAGGTCCTAGCGGCCTCCTGGGTGTTCGGTTCGGGTGTGCCTGTGGAGTAGGTGATCAGTGTGCTCTCGGAAAAACAAAGACAATTTTGTCGTTTATCGTAGGCACGTTAGTGGTTCTGATGGGAGTTTACATGGTGGAACGTGATAGCTGGCAGTCGCGTGGCTGAGCCCTAGCCCATGACACGTTGACACGCTTGTCAGTTTCTATCTTGACAGTTTCAGTACTGATAACTGAGTGTAAATAGTGAAACTTTTTTTGTGCATTGGTACACATGGAACGTATTGTATATGGTGGAAAAGTATACAGTGAAACTGTACACAGTGAATCATGGTTGTGTGGCTTATGGTTATGACCGTGTCAAACTACTGTACCTAAAAAATTAATGAAGCTTGGCACAAGGTAGGTAACTTCGATTTTTAGTGTATTAATTTGGTAAGGTTCACCTCCAGTGGGAGTAGGTCAGCTAGTACTGAAGGGAAGTATTTTTTGGATAGCTAGACACGGAATTAGTTTTTACTATCTTAATAAAACCATTACCTTTAGTAAAACCCACCCATCATCTTGTTGAACGTGGTGTGATACAAAGCGATTATGGGGAATCTGGCGGGAAAACCAAGCACAGCTTTATTTAAAGTAAAGCTAAACCCTCCCATCTTAAATTTCAGTACCGTTAAATAAGCCACTTAAAAAACATGAGAGAGGTACGAAAACCACTTAGGCTTTATAGTTATTACGTAGTAATGTGTCTAAATCTTAATTCTAGCAGACGAATTCTTCGTGCGTGCAGTCAACACAACCAAGTCTCGTTCGTGTGGCGTCACACTTCATCACCTGTTGGCGCATGCGCCCAACAAGCTCAGGCAAGATCGCGCTCGGCTCTCACATTCGAAGAACAGATTCTTTTCAAATGAAGCGCGCGCCCCCTAATCTACTTCTCCCTCCCCATGAGCACGAAGTGGACACTGTCCGATCGCTTATCTGCCCAGCATTTCGAGTTAAGTGCATTACCGCTTAGCTGAACGAACTTTCACAAGCTCTGTAGCGGTAACAGTCACGGTAGCTACTTTCTTGAATACTTTAATTTAATAAATCACGCAGAGATTGAATTTTGGTTGGCGCTGCTATGGTCAGAGCTGTACGGTCTCGCAGCCGCCATGTTAGAAGCACAAGCCGGCGCGCACTCGCTAGTATGCTACGATGACGTCATCCTCCAAGGTCCAAGGTGATGAAGTGTGACGTCAGTACCATGCGAGGAAATCGCGTTTGCCTGTCTCGCGCCATGGAAACATCAAACTTAGATTCTAAATTAACTATTGCTTAATTAATACGAATGTTGGAAACTTCGCGTAACTTGCATCTTGTTTTTTTCGTACCTAACTAACAATAGTGAAATTTAAGATGGAAGGGTTTAGTTTTCCTTTAAGTAAATTTTTTATTTATTTAACTCGGGCCAGATGTAGGCCCACAGTACACCTAACAGGGATGAGACAGGTGTACTGGGTGACACATTACAAGTTACATGAAAAGAAAAACAAAAACAGCAGGAGCACGATGAAAACCACATTCGGCTAAATCCTATTTCCTAACAGGACATTGTGCCACACGTCGAGAGTGTCTGCCTGCTGGTGCGCGAAGTGGGTCACACTCTGAACAAGTAAGTTGGGCGATGCCAGAAAGCGTAAGCCCCTTGCGGGTGGTGTTTCAATTTGGGCATTTGAGCGTTTAATCAGCGATATAAGTTAGTACTAAACTTTAGGATAGTAAAAACTAATTTTGGAATAGGATAGTAAAAACTAATTTTGGAAGTTTAAATTCTGCTTATTTTTCTTTAGTTATGACTAGAATTCATAAGAGCTGGTACATCCTAATGTATGAACATTGTGTAAAATAACATTGTGAAGCTACTTGAAGAAAAAATCGAATCAAATGATTTGTTGTAATTCAAGGTATTTTTTTTTTATTTATTTTCTTCTAGGTGTAAAGTCGTGGTTCAAATGGTTGACGTCTTGTGTTCAGTAGCTGATGGATCTTTAGCCCAGTTGTCGGAGCCATCACCAAGTTTATTAAGCCACTTTAAGCACTTTGCGTTAGAACAATCCAAAGTGGAAGCAGTAGAAACCAAATTACGGCTGATTCTACCAGAAAATGATGGGTCTGGCGACTCCTAATGATGTATAAAATAAGCACAGCAATTTAGATTCGACGACAAATATGGGAGGGGTGGGGATTAATTACAAGGCTGTGTTTTCATTACTTGCTGTGATGTTTTGTACTGGGTTGTCCGTGTTTTCTTGCACTAGGTTAAGTTTAGGTTCATGTGTAACTTTTTTGTTTGTTTTGTTTTTAATTTACTGTTTTTGCTAATGTGGTCACATTGGTCACTTAATTCACTCTAGTTTCTGACGGTGAGTCTACTCTAGTTGGTGGTTCCAACATTGTACTTCAACAATCTTAACGGCACTAGAATATTATTTTAATATTTGTTCTAACACCAGTTTTTTTCTTTAGGGTGTTAGCGTATTAGGGGTTAAACTGCTCTAAACGGTTTTTAAGTTCAGCATGTTGTGCTTAAGTGTACAGTCACCTATCTTTCTCACTCATCATTAATTGTATTAGGTTTTGTATTTTTGCTAACGTGAGTATTGCAAACTAAGTTTTAAATATTTTCATCTTTTGTAAGCAACCACAATTTGTTTTCATTGTACAGAACTTTAATAATACTGTGAAAGTGTTTATTTTTTTGTCTTCTTAGTAAATGAAGTGTGCATGAACGTTGTAAAAACAAACTATAATATGAATAATTGTAGGCTGCTGTTAAACTAAAAGATGGTAGTTGGTTTGTAAAGAAAACATTTACAACTGATTGTCTGTGGGGCTGTATTTGTTTCGCCCAGGCTACATTAGTTGAATGCCTTAAAACACAGGCGTTGTACCTGTTGTATTAAGTATAAGATTTTTGATTATATTTTTTTTAACATTAATAAGGATTTTTTCAATTAAGTTCTAATGTAAAGTATGATTATTAGAAACTTGGCAGTACTTTGTTTTTATTGTTAAAGCAGTCAAGCTGCCACTGTGTATGGTGTAAGATATTGGCCCGTGATGGGGAAAAGCGCTAAACTTAGTGGCGTTTTGCGGATTTACAGTTCATGCCACATTATCAGGGATTGCAAATTGAATACTGACCGATAATGCTCATTACTATGCTGTATAACCAGTGCACAAATTGTGTTACTGCGGCGTGTAAGAAGTGGGCTGCACCAATTATTTGTATTTTTTAACCTACATCTTTAATGCCGTTCGTTACACTAAGTTTAAGATCTAAAGTAAAAAGTTAACCTAGGTTTAAAAATTTCAATAATTGGTTTGTTTGTGAATAAATTAGTCAAAGCTCGTTATAACGCAACTTTGGCGGGTAACATTTTTACTTTGTTATAACGTACTTTCTTTTAAAATACTTTTTACGAAATGTGAAAAACTAAAAAAAAAATTGTTATACAATTTAATTTAGTAAAACAGTTCTTTGTTCTGGTGGTATCTTAAAACCATTAAAAATAAAACGGCTTCGACATCTTCACACTGGGCAGGTTGCATGCTTTTTACGCGTAGTCGATTGCTTTTCTTCATAGAAATAAAATGTTAAAATCTTTTGTCCTTTAAAATAGTACTAAAATGGCTGTATAGTATTTCAAAATCTTTGAGCTCTTTATTCTTTCCTTTTATTTCGACAAAACTCGTTAGCCAGACATTGTAGCAAGGTAGCAACATACGTTCAACTCGACTAGACGGAGTTACTGTCTGCCAGACAAGGAGTGATCGTTTAAACACTTTGCCAGACTAGACTACTAGCAATTGGGACAGCTGTAGCATGCGGCATGGAAACTTTTAGTTGTTCTTAGTGGTAATTGACTTTCACAATTTTCCATTGATAGCAGTGGCGGATTTAAGGAAATAGCCCTGGGGGGCAAAGCCCTACAAGGCTCCCTGCCTTCCCGTAATTCTGATGACCTTTTTTTTTTTTTAGCTAGCTGAAACCCAACAACGTTCTTTGTTATTAGTTCTATATTTCACTGATGCTTCGGGAAGGCCCTTTTATGTTGAAGGCGGGGGGGTGTAAATCCGCCCCTGATTGATAGTTGGGCTGAAAAGCTCAAATTTAATTTTAAACCATAGTTCAACTCGCTAGAGACAAGAAAATTACTACGTTACAATGTATAATTCACAATATTGTAATTTGTTGGGGTTTATTTTTAAGTGAATGGAAATGGATACGGCCAACCGAACAACGAATTAGGTTTCAATAAATCTTGTATTTCGTTACATCAAGTTTTGTTGTATCGAGCATTGACTGTAGTGATAACTTCTTTATGGGTTCTAAAAACTTGCTTTGCTAAAGTTCTTGCTGTCTTCAGTTTCAATATGCAGCTCAAAATGTAAAATATAAGGTAACTACTCACAGAAGGCAACTAGTTTATTATTTGAATACAGGCATAGCTCTTTATAAGAAAACCAACTGGCGTGTAACTTAACAAATTTTTTATTATCTAGGCTGTGGAAGTCTGGAAGAACATAGGGCGTGTTAAACTACACAAATAAAGTTGTTAGGTTTATGGGTGAAGTTATTAACCACAGGCGTATTATTATTTTATATTATGCCACTGGTCGCATTTCTTTTAAGGCATAGAGTTCAGGTTGAGAAGCCTTAATAGTCGACCTAAAAGAATAATATTTATTCAATATGCTATTTATGTCTTGTTGTATTCAAATTTCTGCATTTTTTGCTAGATAACTTCTCAGGGGTTTGAGCTAGAGACTGGAAACTAACACTGCTGTAAAGCTCTTTTTGAGCAAGTTAAAATGGTTTATTGGAATGTCCACAATTTGGTCAA
Source organism: Lithobius niger (assembly GCA_023313725.1). Taxonomy (NCBI): domain Eukaryota; kingdom Metazoa; phylum Arthropoda; class Chilopoda; order Lithobiomorpha; family Lithobiidae; genus Lithobius; species Lithobius niger. Next base: position 17,746 of record JAHWFP010167779.1, on the reverse strand, counting down.
GATTTGTGACTGCAGTACCTAAATAATCATAATACATAGTGACCCACAACAATTCGAGGTACCCACACTCAAACCAATTGTGTTGCTTCGCGTGGCCTACAGAAGATAGCGAAAAATATACGGTATATTTAGTTAAACGGATTTGTTTTGACTAGGTAAAGAAAAATGTTTTTCTAACTTTTTCATCGTATAATGCGAGGTAGCCACTTCAGTTGGCTACCTTGTGTTTCGCTAGAGGATTGTCAAAATGGGTGTAACAAATTGATTCTAAAAGTTGCCTTTCTGTAGAAATAAGTACCAAAAAGAAAAGCCTGCTTACCTGGTATTAAGAAACTATGCATAAACTGTATGGAAACCTGTCCAGGGCGCCTTGACAAATAAACTGGTTGGATCAAGCTGAAGTAACGTTGATATAAATTTATAGAAATAGAGATTGACAGTGCACGAAGCAACCACCCAACCTAAACCCCAAAGAAGTTAAACAAGTGCGTCATAGCGGGACTTGAAAGCGTTGAGTGAAGGAGCACAAACAACAGATTGAAGAAGGGAGTTCCTGGGTGAAACAACCCTTTCCGTGAAATGAGAATGCGTAGTTTAGTACGAGAGACAATGCCAGAAAAACTGAGAGGGTGGCAAGGAATGAAGTTGAGATTTGGAATGAGAGAAAGAGCAGGGTCCACATCACGAATATGTCACGAATTGTCAGCTTTTGTAACCGAAATCTTCACACGGAACGCGTTGTCATTGCATTAACACTCGTTTCACGTGACAGCAATATTTCGAGCACAACATATAAGTTTCATTACATGCTTGCTGTTAAGCTACTTCAGTTTTACGAAGGTTTACACGCATTTTGTGTGGCTACATGTTAATTGGTCTTCACGAAATAATTACTCTAATTCAAAACCATTCTATTGAGTGGGCCAATGTAAAGATTCGTTGCAACGATAAAAATGGCGTTTTGAAACCTCAAAATTGGGTAACAAATTGCAGAAATGGCAAAAATTTGTGCACATTTTCGGAAGACTGAAAAAAATTGGTCCTTTTTTAGGTGATGCCGCAGTGCCTGAGATTTTAAATTTAAAGTCTAACGCTCGCTTTGTGAAGTTGGTGCAGCCCAGTTCAACGCAAGACTTTCTTCAGTAAACTTGCTGGTTCATAGTTCTTAATTACTGTAATGTTAATTTGTTGATTACTGTAAACCATTGTTAATTTATTCTGTAGCTCTTGTTGCTTGTGGATTTAAATAGGCATAGTGTAAACAAAGAACTCATGATTTCTGATTTATTTATTTTGTGGCTTTAATTTATTACATACACTTTAAATACCTTGTAATTGTGAGGTGGGCCTTCCAGGTGTTAGTACTGGCAGTGCCGTCATGTCCAAAGTAACCAAAGTACTTCATATTAAGTAACCTAAGCTGTATTCTCTTGGGCGGTTTGGATTCATCGTTGGTTGGTTTTAACTTGCAGTTCTCGTTGGAATTGCTATTAAGACAACATCTGCAAGTCTTTCTGTCAGGTTAATTGCTGGATGGCTCACAATTGCAACATGTCATCTCGTTAGGCTTGTCTGACTTGCTAAGGGTAGGAGGTACGTTGACTTGACTGCCTCGGCAGAGGGGCGGGGCGACTTGGACGGCGCCAGAAAGTCTGCTTTCGGGTTTGGCTTGACCAATCCCGCCGGCCGGCTGCCCGACTTCGTGCTGGAGCGGGGGCGGCGTTTACGGGAACGCTCTTTCGCCGTGGAGCAGGATTTCGACTACACTTATTTTATGGGTTGCCGTGGAGTTGAACAGTTATGCTTAGGCATGCTTCCGCACAGTTCACAGCAGACTTGCTGGCCTATCTGGCTTTGGATTCTCCTTTTCACTAATATTACTATTATAGTCTTTGCCGATGTAAGCGACTTCACGTTAGACTGTAAGCGACTTCACGTTAGACTGTAAGCGACTTCACGTTAGACTGTAAGCGACTTCACGTTAGACTGTGAGCGACTTCACGTTGGACTGTGAGCGACTTCACGTTGGCCTGTGAGCGGCTTCACGTTGGACTGTGAGCGGCTTCACGTTGGACTGTGAGCGGCTTCACGTTGGACTGTAAGCGACTTCACGTTGGACTGTAAGCGGCTTCACGTTGGACTGTACGCGGCTTCACGTTGGACTGTAAGCGACTTCACGTTGGACTGTAAGCGACTTCACGTTGGACTGTAAGCGACTTC
>JAHWFP010167779.1:0-15516 GCA_023313725.1 Lithobius niger | reverse complement strand
ACGTTATGAGGCTGTAAGCGACTTCACGTTATGAGGCTGTAAGCGACATCAGGTTAGGTTGTAAGCTCGTATCATGGCAACCAAAGTTCAAGTGATAATTATCAGATATGAAGGAAAATTAAGTCATTTTTTCTAAGAGTTAGGCAGAAATAGGTATGTTGTGATAGTTGATATCTCAGATTTGAATGAAACTTTTTTTTAGTGGGTGCCTACATGTGTGAGATGAATGTTAAACAAGTTTGGGGCTGAAACTCAATAGTTTAGGAGATATGCAAAGTTAAAGGTCATGGCATAGAGGTAAAAAAGGCGCTACATTCTAAAATGCACAACTTCAGAGCTGGCCCACGTCCTACATCAAGACTGTGTCATTCAGATTCCACTTGGAATCCTCATCCACGTTTCTCATCCAGCCTGACTGGCTTCCGAGCTAGACAAGAGGTGGAACATCCAGAAACGCAATGCTATATAGATTAATGCTTCTGAGCTAGCTGTTACCTACACTGCAGTGTTAAGAGCAATCAGTAGTTGTGTTCGAATCATTTCACATAAGAGTGCAGAGCTATCCATGGGACGTACTTCTGACAGACATCCAGCGATTCCAATTTCTCCACTGAAAAAGAAAAAATATTGCAATTACCTAAGTTGCTTGATGCCCATTATGCCCTTGGCGAGTGCTATGCACCCCCGGTCCCCCGGGGTATGCTTGATGTTTCACTGGTAAGGTGCTGCACCCTTTCGACACCTAGGCTTCGACAGGATTCGTGGAGACTGCTGACAGAGTTTAAAATGAGTTTCCCTGCGTAATCGGCTAGTCGGATTATATTCTATGAGAATATTCAATATATCGCAGAAAAGGATCACGGTCCTGTTTTGTTGAAAATGATAAAAGTGGATCTGTCCCCTGGTCTGTGACAAGTGACGATTTTTTAATCGTGGATGCTTCTTCTTCAGCAAGTGGTGTCAACAGCAATCATTTGCTGTGGAGGATGTATAGTAGCATTTCGAAAATTTCAAAAATAGCCTTTATCATGGACTGGCTGTCAGATTCAACTTTTACATTTTCAGTATGAATCCTCCCCAGCGAAATATTTCTCTTACTATCTGAAAAATTCTTACCTTCAGTAATCGTTCTAAAATAACTTTTCTATATGCCGACAAAAAAGTACATTACCTGTTATTTGTAGTATTCCTTCCTCTAATGCAATCTCCCCCTAGGGAATACTTGTTGGTTTCACTGCCGGCTCGGTAGCTTAACCTACAGCACATGCATGAACGCAGCCCTCCTATAAATGCACCAGCGTTTGACCTGCCGTCATCTTTCTTCTCTAGGACCGCCACTACGTGGCTGCTCTCTCCTGCTCCAGACACTGAAAAAGACTGCGTGACCACGCCTGTTTTCTGGACTACGACCCTCGAAGACCAACGACCAGTGGTCATGTGCAGAGGCTTCACAACCTTTCCTTGGATACCTTCTTGATCACTCTTGGTATGGATTCGCCAACGGTAATCGCCAAGGCTGATTTCGTCCTCCAGCTTGGACGACCATCCGTTCTCAATGGTCGCTCTTCCGACCCTTCTCAGTCCCTACCTACCTTCGTTTGCATCGGTCCCTGTGCTGATGAACGACTGGATCTTGGTTCGCTTGGACAACCGGTTGCCTTGCCGCTCCAGTACGACCCCATTCCGGATACCCAGCAACACGTTCCTCGTTCGCCTCGCATTTTCCCAGGCGGCCCCATTCGTTTCCACGCCTCGGTCGCTATTACGATGACCCTTGTCCTTCATAAGGACTACCTTCCTGGACAATTATTCGTGGCATCTGTTGGAAACATGATTTCGGTCGTCCCGTCACCCTCCTGCGTTACCTGTCTTGCGCCCAAGTTTCTTTCGTTGGTTAGGACCCTGTCCTCCTACGACCGGTTTTTCCTTTTTGGATCCATTGTCGCCATTCCCCAGTCGTTGTTCGCCACCACTATCTTTTCGACGGCCACGAAGCTACCTGTCTCATTTCCAGTCTTTGCAGAACCAGTTCCAGTGCCTCAGATGTCTTCTCCACCTCTGGGCTCTCCTACGACCCCTCATTTGCCTTCGCCTTACTTCCTCGGCCTAGAAGCAAGTTTGTCTCTGGCTGGGCCTCCCTCGCCTCATTAAGAGACCCCACCTGGGTCTCTCCTTGTTTGCCGACTAGCATCACCTGACTTTCTTTCCTTGCGACCACGGTCGCCCGCCACTCTGTTCAAGACATTTTCCTATGTCCCTGGGATCTCTCAACTGCCTGGTTGCACCTTCCCGCGCAGCCAGCCATGCCCCAAATGTTCGTTCGGAACCCAACAGTGACCCCTTCACCCTTGGCCTCAACATCCGCAAGTTCCACCTTCATCTCTTGCACTGCGTCCTTAACACCACCCGCCTCACTTCACAGTCCGGCCTAACACAGGAGTAGCCACGTCACTTGCCGTTCGTTTCCATAATTGTTATTTGAAATAATAAAGACAGAATATAACAAAGACAGAATACAAAGCTGTACTAAGACGGTACATCAGGTCGCTATCAGTCACCCACACCATGTTTCTGTTTTTTAGGTCGGTACCACCGATTCAGGAGTGCACTCCACCATGCCTTGCTTTACACTCACTGTGGTCAAGTCCGAAATATCACCGACCCATGGTTTGTCGCATCATGGTCACACCTGGTCAGCCTTCGACCGTCTTTCAACTATCTAGCTGTAGAATCGGTTTTCTCGCCACGGCTACCATGTGCATGCAGCACGGTCACCTCAACCGTTCCTATGGTTACTTCCACATGCCGATGGACATGCCATGAGCATTCTGTACTTAAAGGCCAAAATAAAGGGGAGGGGGCTATTAGGTCATCAGACGATATGCCGGCAACACACAACGGACTTCAGCAACGTATCTCAGCTTCAAGAAGCACTCTTGTCGCACCCTTCGTTTATCCGCAAAGCAGGCTTGTCAACTCAACAATCTAAAGCTGGTTGTTTCCTTCATACGTCAACTGTCTGTGCAATCTAAAAAATACCAAGCTGCAATGTCAAACTCGCCAATGAAGCATCACTCGCCCAAACGATCTCCAACCAATGCTTTGAACTGAAGTTGGGAAACTCCAAAATAAGTCTGCTTTCTCCTCTCCCTGACAGTGCTCAACGCATTTTGCGTTTACAGTACAACACTGACCCTGTCAGCGACTCAACCTTTTTACAGCCGTTCCCCGATCTCGATAAGAAATTTGCAAAAGCATGGGCGAAAGCCTTGTAACCCTTGCAACTTTTCTCACACACATGTCGTTCCATCATCTGAGTCTATTCAAAGAAAAACTTCGCCACCCCAACAATCCCGCAGCTTGAATGACCAAGAATCGTCGGCATTCCAGCTGCGCCTGTGTCTCCCTCGTCAACTTGCACCATTGCATCAGACTGGATAACAGCAAAACTCAGTGCTTTAAACGGACAAGTTCACAGCATGCTCCGTGTGGCAGTATGACAGTGCCGACGAGGTCATCCTAATTTACCCTGGGATTACACAATGCTCCACCCACAAGACAAGGAAATTGTCATGCAAAGCCTCTCAATCGTCAGGCAAGGGTTACTCCTTCAGCTTTTGTTTCCGTCGCTAACGTAAACACATATGTCACACCTCTTTCGTTACAGCCCACCACCAAAAATATGGCCAATGTGGCCAAAATATGCGATTTTAGCACATTCTGAAGGTAAGTATTTTAGGATAGTAAAACTAATTTTAAGAAGTGTTAAGTGTTCGTTTTTATTTCAAACGTAGCTTGCCCTTAACACAACTTTGGTAGCCTTTCTGAATTGGCTTCTATCATACACCAGGTGCAGCCTCCAAGGCTACAGTGTACCTTTATTTCACAGATTTTGGGTTCTCTTTTCTGATTAAACCACACTCCAGGAGACTCCAGGTAAAAAAAGTGTCTTGTACATTTTGAGGCATTCTTACGTGCAAGATATAACCACAGAGTGGGTAAATATGATATTGCAGACATACAACCCAAGGAAGCCTACAGTAAACACACCCCCTACTGATGTTGTTTCCTCGAGTGACCTTGGATTTGCTTAAGTGACTTGATGGTTTTCTGGAGTGACGTCACGGTTTACGTTACCAGGGGTTCTCCCGGAGTGATGTCAAGGTTTGTTTCAGTTTTAGTAGAGAGGGAACGCGATGGGCGCGGACAAAGTCAGATTTGGTAGCAAAAGGCACCTCTGTCTTCAAACAAAAAAGTGTACCTCTCCCTCGATTGTATCTGGTTATGGTTGGTTCCTCTTGCTACCTGTTCGAGTGCTTTTGCTAACTGGAAAAGTGCCTCTTGCTACGGTACTTCTCCAGTTTTGGGAGTAAGGGTTGTGATGTCAGTTTACCAGAAGTGATGTCGAGGTTTACCAGAGTGACGCCAAGGTGTACTGGAGTGACGTGAAGGTTTACTCGAGTGACATCGAGGTGTATTGGGGTGGTGTCGAGGGTTACTTGAGTGGGACCCGGATGTGACTCAAGGTTTACTGCAGTGATATCCAAAGTTTAATGGAGCGGGGATTCTCTAAGAGTGACATAAAGATTTCCCGGAGTGGGAATTCCCCGAAGTGACACCACGATTTTCTTGAGCAAAGGTGATTTCCCTGAACTGGACTCGTTCTGTATATGCTGCATCTTATATAGGGAGGACAGGGAATCCCCTTAGCTGAAAAGCCTCAGGTAATGGGGAAGTCCTCTACTCGTTCTCAATCCTGTTCGTGGAGAGCGGAGAATTCCCCGATATGATATATAGAGATCATGACATGGGGAAAACCCAGCTCAATGGCCAGTCCTGTCTAAGGTGGGTTTGGGGTTGGTTGTTTCTTGTCTGTGTGTTGTTTAATGCTTGACTATTTGCCTGTAAGCCAGACGAATAACATGGAGGATCCTGGCCGCCATAGGTTTGTCCATCTACAAGTTCGGTTTGCAATGGTGATACGATCAATGGTTGTCCAAATCTAAGGAGTGACACACTGGTCATGATTAAAGCTGGGTGTTCGACCTCTCGAAGGATCCATCTACACACTTGTCCTTCAGTTAACGTGTAGTGCATAGCGAATATATTCTTCATGAACACCCTAGCTCTTCGCAGGTATGTGATAATTTCTTCAGTATGTGGCTTCTTAATTGATATTGACGAGGGATCAAAAATTTTGAAGTTGAGAGGTGGATGCTAGAAAGAGAGAAAACAGTCTATGGGGTGCTATCCGGAAGAAGTGCCGATTGGGCTAGAAAGTTAGTACAAATGGGATTGGAGGAGTGTGCTGTTTCAAACGAGGAAGGCACTGCATATCAGGGTACTGCTGTGTAGGGTGGGACGGGAACACGATGTGGTGTGCGGGATCTGTGCTGAGGTGGAATAGACCGTAGAGCATGTCTTGCTGGATTATTGTGGTCTTGAGGATCTCTGGGGGGCGGGAGACGGGTGAAGATTCTATCAGTTGACTTCTTGGTAGGAGGGGAGGGGTGAAGAGGCTGGAAGCAGGAGAGGAAAAGATGGGCCTGGAGGGTAGGTAAGGATGGAAGGTTATGCTTGCTTTTTGTTTGTTACGGGCTGGTGGCTGCGCCCTGTTGTAAAGGGTACACCACTGCATCATCCAAGAGCATACTGGTATTTATTTCACGGTGGCGATCGCCACCTGTCATTTACCCTCTGGCAGCCTTGCCTGGCCTGTTGCCCTTTTTAGTAACGCTGTAATTTCTTAACAAAAAATGGCCCATCACTTATTGCCACCTGACCTGTCGCAGCCTGTTCGTCCCTGGCATCAACATTATCGTCGTCGTCATCATCAGCAGCAGCAGCAGTAGCAGCCAGGTTGAAAAAGTAATTGGCCCTCATTTCGATGTGCCCTTGTTTTACTTTAACCTTTTGCAGCCTTACTTTTGTTACCCTTTATTTACTCTTTTCATTTACATTTTGGTTTGTAATTCTATCCCTTATAGGTACTAAGTTATAACGTTTAAAAATATTACAGAGAAACGGGATGGACGGATGTGACATTTTGAACTTAGTTTAGACTCGTACATAGACGTTATCCAACAGAAAAACACTTTAGAAGCTTGGAAGGTAACTAATTTTGGGTCTTTGCAATTAAGAGAGTGTAATGCTACGATTTTTTTAGGGTGATTTAGTAGTTGTGTACTGTGTTATTAGCATCCTGCGTGTTTTTTTTCCTGGATGTGGTTTAGCAAAACAAAGGTACGGTGTTCGTTAACATCAAAATGTGTCAATGGTAGACGGAATTGACTTAAGGGTTAATGAATATTGATATTGACACTATACTAGTGTATAGCTAAATCTTTTTATGGAGAAGAAACACATGGATTGCTATCTTACCGCTCGGAAATCGTTCAGCACGTACAACAGTGACATCTATTGACAAGTACCTGTAGAGATACCGTACACTTATTGTTAGTGATAAGACTAAACAAATTGCTGCCAGGAGAGACTATCCCCTGTAATCAGTTGTGTCCCAACTACTACCAACTCTCGGCCACAGTCCCTTGAAGTACCAGCAATAAGTAAGCAACCACTGCCGCATCAAGGGAGCCGTGCTTCAGTTGACGCTGTTTACCGCTCTTTCTATTGCTGGGACGTACAATAGCTGTTAATTTTTGCATATATGCTCCGCGTGATGCTTCTTTACCTTGAGATTTTGAACTACGGCGATCTGCCGAGCTACACAACCCAACCGCGCAGGCGCGGCCCTCCTTATAAATAGAGCTTGCTCGAAAGCATTCGCATCTATTGTTCACAAGCCAACCTGTTGACAGGTCGTCTTACCTTGAGATCCACGTTACCAGCACCTTATTTACTTACCCACGTTCCGGCTGATGTCTCCCGTCGACTGTTAGGCCTACGACACAAGACTCCCCTGCTTCGCTGTTCCGCTCCCTGTAACCGAACGTACTGCCGATGGAAGCGCCCTCCCTCCACCCGACGTTCGCAATCGACGACAACGACACCATGCGCTGCCTGGACGATGGCGTTCGCATCTACGTTCCTATTTCCTCAAGTTCGTGACGCATCTTGTTCGCATACGCATTCGAAGGTGCTTACGTTTGCGTTCGTTCTGCGTTCATGTTCACTTGAGGTCAACAACGCCGACTGCCCAGCAACCATTCAACCTGCTGCATCCGAACATGCTGCTGATGAAAGCTCCCTCCCTCCACTCGTCGTTCGCATGTGGCACCAACGCCGCCATGCGCTGCCTGGATGACGACGTTTGCATCTACGTTCGTGTCCCCTCACGTTGTTGCGCTTCTCGTTCACGTTAACGTTCACTTTGGCGTTCGCGTTTGTATTTGTTTTGCGTTCACGTTCGTAACCACCTGGATACCCTTCAGGCCGACTCGAAGTTCTTCAGGTCGAAGTTCTTCAAACTCACCTGGACCATGGACCACCCCCCCCCTTACCGCCTCCCAAGGAAACGGAAAGACATGACGGGGTGGGGTAGATGAAACGTCGCAGCCATTGAAGCCCACAGGGAAGGGATTGTCCCGAAAACCACCAGGTTAAAGGGAAGGGCCCCCTCCCCACTCATCCCCAAGAACAGGAAGCCATCAAGTCGAACCAAAGAACGTTCACGTTCGCCCCGGCATTCGTTCCTTGTTCTCGTTAGCACTGAAGTTCGCTTTTCCCTCACGAACCTTGAAGCTAAAGAACCCCACCTCTCCTGGTAGTCTCCAACACCACAATGGTATTCACAGTGGCGTTCGCGTTCGATTTTACGTTCGCATTCTCCAAACGAAACAGCAAGCCACCAAGTCGCACCGAAAAACAACACTCTTCCAGCCAATCTCCACCGTCACCACACATGTCACCCAGACGTTCGTCACGACAATACCACCAATGGAAGGCAACTCGATCAGAACGTTCGTGTTCGCGTTAGCGTTCGCTCTACGTTCACATTCGTATTCACGTTCACCTCCAGAGTTACGTTTTGCATCACGTTCTCGAACTTGGAAACCACGGTGCCTCGAACATTTGCGTTCGCCACGGCGTTCGCTCCATGTTCGCACTCGCATTGACGTTTGTATTCCCTGCACAAACCAATTGCCCGAAGAACACCGCCTCACCAAGCAGGTTAACATCAAACCCCTGCCAATCACAACAGCCTGGACGATCATCACGACATCTTCACCGATCGTAACACTTCACGATCAACTTTCGCGTTCACCTCGGCGTTTGCTCTAGGTTCGTGTTTGGATCCACAATCACATTCGTATTACGTACACAGTTCCTTCCCGGATAGAAGAACCAAACAAGACCCATTTTTGGCAACACAACCACCATCACAGGACACCAAACGTCCACACTTGCCTCGGTGGTTGTTTCACGTTCGAGCTGCCATCAACCTCCTCATTGTCTTCACGAACTTGAAAGCCGAACAACACCATCAACACTTCACCACCACAGTGCCAAGGACAGTCACGCCCGCACCAGCGTTCGCTCAATGTTCAACTGCACCAACGTTTGCATCCGGTTCACAACACCCTCACCTATCGTTGCAACGGCTCGAACAAAAAAACTCCTCTTCACCTTGACTAAAGACTCGCCCTCGGCATCACAGAAGACCTCCAGCCAAAGGTCATGGCACCAAGATCTGACACAAGACAGCCTGACTGCTATGAATCTGGTAGTTCTCAACTCAACTGCTCGTCTCAATTGTGGTCGACACGTACAAATCAAGTGAACACTCCTGATGTTTACTGCTGGTGTCTCGACTGCTCATCCCATTCCTGGCCATAACCTACGTTTTGGGGGAAGTTTCAAGATGCTAGTTCTCAATTCTGCTGCTCGTCTTGATCCTGGTTAACACCTATGTATCGAGTGAACACTTTTTACGCATGCTGCTGCTGCCTCGACTGTTCGTCTCATTTGTGGTCATAACCGACGTTTGAGTGAAGATTCAAAAAGCTTGACCTTCTGAACTCTGCTGCTTGTCTACACCCACTTATGGACCCACAAAATGCATGCTGATGGTCTCTAGATCGTAACTTGGCACGTGATGAAACTGGACTCCACTGCATCTCGTCTCGATCGTGGGTATACCAGTCCCACGGTTCGAGTGAAGCTCTTTCAGACACTGATGTCTTTGACTTCGGCTCCTCGTCTCAATCGTAACCTGGCACGTGACGAGATGCACATCAACCCCCAAGTCTTACCCTGTCTCAATCGTAACTTGGCACGTAACGAGATACACAGCGGCCTACAGCTCCACCCCGTCTCGATCGTCACTGGCACATAACGAGATTCTGCTCTGCACCGCATCTCGTCTGGTTCTTGGCTGGACTGATCCCACGTTCAGTGAAACTTCCAGCAACTGTCTTCAACTTGGGCTCCTCGTCTCGATCACAACCTGGCACGTGACGAGACTAGCTGCGACCTCAATTTCCAACTCTGTCTCAAATGCAACCTGCCACATGATGACTCACCTCACCCCGGCATTGCTGCACCACTGCTTCTGCTTCTGTTCTAGACCTTCAAGCACCTGGAACATCGACATTCGCATTCGCATTTGCCTACCGGTGACCTCTTGGGTCTGCGGCCCCCGCCTGGCCATTCGTCTGAAGCCTCGTCTAGCTGAACTTCATGGCAACCATCCAGCATTGGCATTCGCACTTGTCCAATGGCCTCCATGCTTCCTGGCGTTCATCCTTCCGTCCTCCATTGCTGCAGTCCATCAGACCCCAGTGGCACTCGCATTCATATTCGCCCACCGGCTGTCCCTCATCACACTTCAGGCTTCTACGTTTGTTTCGTCTGATGCCCATCAAGCAACCATAGCATTCGTCCAACTGGCCTCCAATGCAACAGTCCATCAAGTCCAGCGTCATTTGCACTTGCATTCGTCTGATGACTTCCAAGGAACCACAGTACTCGTCCTGTTGATTCCCATTGGCTCTACTGCTCTTCCAGCTCCTGTAGGCTCAACTTAATCTACGGCATTCATCCAATGAACTCCTAGCACCACGGCATTCATCCTACTTCACTGTAACGACACATCAACCCGCAGCGGCATTCGCATTCATCCACCAACTGCTCCTCATCCCCCAAGATCGATGATAGTCGGATTGGCATTTGTCTGAAGACCCAAAGCAACCTGGCATTCGTCCAGCTTCACAGCAAATCACACCAAGCCAAGACAATTTCATTCGTCCACCAGCTGTCCCCATGATTTTTCAACACCTGGGCCAAGTCACTCGCATTCATATCGTGACCTACATGCGCAACGGCATTCATTCAACTCATCCACAGCTACCTTCGCATTGGGATGGTAACCCACCGGCTGTCCCTCACAAGAACTCACCACCGGGATCGACCACTCCCGACAGCTGCATTTCGTTGGGGAGGCCTTCTAGCAATCATTGCATCCATCCATCTCCAGGCCATCCCGCCTCCTGAGGCGGTGGCACCCACAAAGCAATTCAACTGAACTGCTTCCCACCATCACGTCGTCAGCCTTGGAACCACCTAAACTTTCACGTGTTTATCACAACACTCCTCTGGACCTCCAAACATCCACACCATTGCAGACACAAGCTCCACACTGTCAACATTACCATCCTCAACTCCTTGTGGTTCCCGCACCAACAACTTCACCGCATGAACCACACCCAATTCTGGAATTTCTTCAACAACCCCGTGAGCTCAACGTCCCAGGATTTGGACCTGTAATTCGCCGCTGCGTGACACAAGATGGCCAACGCTTGTCCTCCCGTACACTTCGACAGGCTCAGTGTGACAATTCAACAATTATCATGTGCCCCAATGCAACCTGGGGACCTTTGCCCATTGACAAACACGAACACCCTGTATCTTCCATGCGCCACTTGCTGACCAAAAGCAAAAGACCATGCATATGGTTTCCACCAAAGGTCCCTACAACAACAATTCGAAAATTCAACCATTCAACCTTGAACCTTCTGAGGCCCGCTAGGTGGGAAACCATTGTCAAACGCCTCAACCAAACGAAGAATGGAGAACCCCAATCAACACCCGAGAACTTAGGGGCATCTCCAACCTTCTTTCCCACGATCCTCCTCCAACGCTTCCTCACCTGGCAGAGAAGATTAAGAACCAGCACGACAACCACCAAGAAGCACGACAGGAAAAAAAATTCATTACTTTTCAAGTATCAACTTGAATTTAACCTGTTCCCCAGTGAACCGAAAACCTTCAAACGGAGTTTCAACACTAAACCTGGGGATCCCAGCTGACAACCCTAGGGTACCTGTTCAGAAGGTGCCCGCCACCTAGACGGACGAGGTTTACTGTTAATGCAAAAATTAACAGGTATAGTATTTTCCAGCAATAGAAAGTTAATTTTGCCGGCCCCCAGCCAGGTGGCTGAAAATTGTTTCTATTGCTAGGAAAATACTATACAAACCCACCATACCTCCCCTCTCGAGTCACCTTCTGACATATCGAGAGAGAACAATAGATGCGAATGCTTTCGAGCGAACTCTATTTATAAGGAGGGCTGCACTTGCACGGTTGGGTTGTGTAGCTGAGCGGATCGCCGCAGTTTAAAATCTCAAGGTAAAATAGCATCAAGCGGAGCAAAGATGCAAAAATTAATAGGTATAGTATTTTCCTAGTAATAGAAACAATTTTTAACCGGCCTGGCTGGGGGCTGGCAAAATTAACTTTCTTTATGCTGCAAAGTACAATACCTATCAATTTTAGCATTGTTGCCTCAACGATGCTGTCATCGCCTTGAGATTTCAGTTCACGGTGGCCACCTCAGCAACCCGCTCGCGCGTACACGATCCTTCCTCCCTATAAGAATGCGGCCACAATGGGTATGGCATCTCTGTCTCAAGCCGCCCTACGGCTGCTGTCCTACTGTGCTTCGTCTGCCTTCTTTTGCCTTCGTCCCGTTCAGCTCTTGGCTTACGGTCCGCACTGTTGTCCGACGCATGAGCTGAAGTTGCACCGTCTCCCTCCGTGCGACACTACCGCCTTCACCTTTTGGTGACGTCCGAGGGAATTGAAGTCGTCGCGGGATAGCCCCACTCTTGAACGGCCCTGGTTTCCACCTACCATGATTGTCCCGTGTGCCTCTGCTGCCTTACCTTCCGATGTCGTCCGAAGGAAATGAAGTCGTCGTGGCTCCCTCCCCTTGTCTCCCGGGATCGCTCCACACTTAAACCGCCGTGACTCTCGCCTATCTTGGTCAAGTCCTTGCGTCGCTGCGCCTCGCCTTCTGGTGTCGTCCACTTGGAACGAAGACATCGTGGCTCCCTCCCATTGTTTCCCGGGACCGCCCCACATTTAACTTGCCGACTCTAACCCATCTCAGTTGAGTCTTGCATCGCTGGCGCCTCGCCTTCTGGTGCTGCCCACATGGAATGAAGACACCGTGGCTCCCTCCCGTCGTCTCCCGGGATCGCTCCACTCTAGAACCGTCAGAGTTCCTTCAACCTCCGTCTGCTCCATCCCACACTGCCACCTCGTGCCTGGTGTCGTCCACAGGGAATGAAGTCGTCGTGGCTCCCTCCCGTTGTTTCCCGGGATCGTTCCACTCTAGAACCGCCTGAGTTTCCTCAGCCTTCTTCTACCCCATGCGTCACTGCCACCTCGTGCCTGATGTCATCTGCAGAGGATAAAGTCGTCGTGGCTCCCTCCCGTTGTTTCCTGGGATCGTTCCACTCTAGAACCACCTGGGTTCCCTTAACCTTGGTTTGCCCCACTCGACGCTGCCACCCCATGTCCGATGTTGCCCGTAAGGATTGGAGGCGTCGTGGCTTCCTCCCGTTGTCTCCGGGATTGCTCTACACCCGTACCGCCGGGCTCCTCCTGCCCCATACGACACTGCCGCCTCGCCTACGGTGTCGTCCGCCGGATATGTAGTTGCCGTGGCCCCTCCCGTTGTCTCCGGAAGAGCTCCACTCGAGAACCGCCCAGCTCCTCCCGTCCAGTTCGACACTGCTACCCCGTGTCCAGTGTCGTCCGCGGGATACATGGCGTCGTGCCCCCCCTCCCGTTGTTCCCCAGGATTACTCCAGTCAAGAACCGTCACGGCCCCCTCTTCCTTAGGTCTGCCCCATGCGACACTGCTGCCTCACCACCCGATGTCGTCCATAGGGGTAACGATCGTCGGGGCTCCCTTCCGTCCTCCCTTGGTCTGCCAAACTTCCCATACATGAGTCTACTCCGTACAACACTGCTATCCTGCTCTTCGGTGGCGCCTACTTAATATGTAGTCGCCGTGGCCCCTACTGTTGCTTGCGGGGCTCGCGCCACTTTTGAACCGCTGGGGTCCGCATTGATCATCGCCCGTCCCAAACGACAGCGCCCTCGCCTCACGCTGCCCCCAT
The DNA here is from genome assembly GCA_023313725.1 of Lithobius niger. Classification (NCBI taxonomy): domain Eukaryota; kingdom Metazoa; phylum Arthropoda; class Chilopoda; order Lithobiomorpha; family Lithobiidae; genus Lithobius; species Lithobius niger. The sequence continues at coordinate 2,146 of JAHWFP010167779.1, read as the reverse complement.
GTATCGATTGTCTCTCCCCTCTCCTGTCGCCCTGACAAACTGGGACGGAACTGCCATGGGCCTTGTCGTCACCCCTTGGTCCTACTTTTTCGGCCCTCGTCCCTGATGCCCTTCGGACCGAACGTTGACGTTCTGGCCACCTGCCGTGTTCCCGAGCAACCCGAAGCCTTTTCCGGCCAGGCCCCGTTCTGACCGTGCTTACACACTGCACTCCTTCGCCTCACGAGTCTCCTTCCGCACCGGAGGCATCGGTGAAAGAACCAGTTCCACTCCGTCTACCTCACGTTCATCTCGACGGCCCTTCATCTGCCCACATGAACCGTCTCAACCCGGCCCGTCTCTTTCCGTCGACTTTTATGCACGCCTTCTTTATGTCTCACCGTTCTTGCTTTACTGTCGTCTGTCGCCCGTTTTCCCGCCATATTGGATACTGCCTCCGACGCGCCTATCCGTCGGGCTATTACCTCGTCGTCCCGGACTACGACCGTACCGACACCGACTCCTCCTTATCCTACAGTTCGTCACCCTTACAGCCTTCGTTCCGGCAATCGACCCCCGTCACGCCACTTGGTTCGGCGTATCTCCGTGCCTTCGTTCCGACAGTCTCTGTCTCTACTCTCTCTAGCAAGCACCGCTCCCGCTCCCGCCCACGACCGGAAGTTCACAACCTGAAACAGAGGCTCCCTCCACCTACTGTCGCTTCCTGGGGTTTTTCCCACCTTTTCACCGCGTCACTGCCACTGTTTGCTTAGCGATCGCCTGTCGCTCATCTAGCATGGTGAAAATCAAACAAGTACAAAGATTTTCTGGTAAAGACCCATTCCTAGGAAGACTTCCAGTTATCGACGATCCTGGTTCGTGCACATGCCCAGGTCTACGCAACCCGGCACGCCGTGATCCGCATCGGACGGTGTGCCAGTTTTACCGAAAATGAGACTTTTACAACATCCCCTGTCCAACTTGCGTGACAATTCCCTTAGCTGAATGGCGCCTCATCGTCGCAACGCACCAAGCTTCTGCTTTGCGAAAGAAGCAACGAAACCGAAGGGCCTACTTTCTAAAAAAGATGAAAGAAGACCAATCCACTTCCACTACCCCCTCAAGAGTTGCCATGCCTTCGCCCGCTTCGCACCCGGACTCATCTCCTTTACTGACATCGGTCCTTAAGAAAAACGCGTTCCAAACCATCCCTGAAACACCCGGGAATTCATCACGTGTGTCATCCTTTGATTCCCCTGCATCCAACGCCTCCTGGCTTAGAGAGCCTGTCGACCATTCGTCAGCCGCCCTGTCCACTGCTACATCAGACGGAAACTCCTCTCCCCAAAAGGAATCACCAGTGAAACAGGATTTTCCCTCAATCACCCTTTCACCGGGTTTTGATACTCCTATACCTCTAGGGGAGATCTCTGCCCACCCTGAAGGAATCATAGACTACATGGTCGATAATGTCCCCATGACACCCTGCTCTCCTACGAAGATCTCCGAAATTGTGCATTTGTCTGACCCCGTTCCACGGGATACAGGATCCCAAGACCCTACCACTATTCTGTCCTCTCATACCCAACCCCCTAGTTGTGACCCAAAGGCTCCACCCGGAATCAACTATGTGAAGCTCTTTACGACTTTTAAAACACAAATTACACCTCAATGATCGAGCCAAGCACCAATTTGTGTCAAACTATGAAAAAGTCAAACCTATTCTCGACGCCACCCAGGATCACGTCGTTTCTTGTCCTCTCAAATTTCTTCCCTCAGAGCTAAAAACCTCTCGGCCCATCAACTCCTGAAAACGCAACTTGCCTCTCGCCCAGTCTCCCCACCACCCCACTTGGACCGCTACGAACCCCTCCACTTCGCACCATGGGTTCTCACCAATCTGACTCTCCCTAAATCCACCCGATCATCATACAAGCACCCTAATCGCCTCAGACACTCTCTGCTCGACATCCGCCCTTCGGATCCCAGGCTCCCCACATCATCCCTCCCGTCTAAGCCTGTAATTGCCACCTCCGCTTACGGCCCACTTAAAAACTCGTCCTCTTCTGTGAACTCTGGCTTAGATTCGACAGACCTCTCTCTCCATGCAAACATCACCAAAACATGGGACTCACTGACTTCGAACATCACGGATCTCCAAGTTCAT
>JAHWFP010167777.1:4964-18406 GCA_023313725.1 Lithobius niger | reverse complement strand
TACTCGCCAAACACTCTCCCAATGTAAACGTCTACTCTACATGGCGATTACAGGGCGAGTAGCAAGTCTACTGGACTAGCACATTACTCGGCCCCTTCAACTAGCCTAGTGTACACCCGCCTTTAAACTCATAACAGTTGGTCGTCGCGCGAATGTTGAAAATGAAGTAATTTTTACGCTATCGTTGCCATGTTATAGCACCACACTACAGTGCCAATGATTAACGTTAAAAATCGCGTCATATTAGAGATTCTTGTTTACATGCAACTCGCGGTCTATTCGTATCGCTCTGCCAAATTTTCGTTTTATTCTCTCCATCGCGTGAAATCACACTCCGCTGTGGTGACACGTCACTGTGAAACTTCTTACCTTTTTTTATTCTCGTAGTGAAAGGTTTGGAATTGGTCGTCCATTTTACACCTTCGGAATAAAAGCGCCAACAAGCAATAACGGTGAAGTCCGGTTCGGCTCGTGTTCGTCAAGCAAGCGTTGTCGGCCAATTCCTAGCATTTCGGAGCTTCCAGCCCCGAACTCGAAAGGATTCTGCTGCCACCCCCGCCAAGTCGAGTCGACGGGACTATCGGCCTGGCTCGAGCTTCGTGCGTGGCTTCCAGTCGGTCCCGGCACTGCCTTGGTGCGTGGGCGTGAATGGGAGTGGGAGAGAGAGAGAGAGTTGTGCGCCCGCCTTGTGTTCGTCTTGGATTCGTTTCATACGGAGCTTAGAGGATTCGCCGGTTCGGGAATGTATAACTTTTAAGGTAAGCTCTACATATTTATGTTGGGTTTTGAAGGTGGACGTTATGAACGTGTGGACGATTCTAAGCGATCGGAGTTATTGTCGTAAGTAACCTTGGGGGAAAAAAATATTTGTGAGTAATATGACTGGCCAAAACTCCACATTTTTTTAATATTGCAAAAATATGTCAAATTCATTAGAAGTGGATAATGAATAGATCAATGCAGAATAGATCGTTCGAAGAATTGAGGGAATTTCGTAGTCACATATTTGCTTTTTTCCCCCCCCATTCTCTATGGCGTTACTTTCCCTGCCCACCACCCCACGTGTTTCTGACTGCACAAAATACCTTGTCCCTTAAAAATAATCCGTGTTGCAACTTCGTAAAGATATGTGATCTTGTTTTAGTGCAGTAGCCTTTGTTTAGTTAATGTAACATTTTGTTATTTTGATACGCGTATTTACCATTGCTGTATTTAAAGAGGGGATGTTAAATTAATAATTTCTTGAAGGCTCGGGATATTAATATTAAAATGAACCCTTTTAGAGGATGCTTCCACTACGTGCAAAAGGTTTTACAGTGGCGGTGAAATACTTAATAAATTAATAATTAATAAGTTACTGTAATGTAATAATGTATTTTAAAATGTTAATAACTAACATTACTAATTAATATTAACCTAAATCAGATATTAGCAACGTTTTTGGCGATACAGCACAACCCTTACCGTCTTTATGTGCAATAATAATAATAATTTTCTAATACATAAAAATAATAATTTATAATTAAAATGATTTTCCTGCTGGCAAGTCCTTCAAAGCAGCGTAATACCGTAGACTTCGTCCCTATTCACCTCCGCTAGCCACTACTAGACAATTGCTTCCTCCACCCCCTCCCCCTTCTCTTCCTCTTACCTGACCCCTTAACGCATTTTTATTTTTTTTAAATGGCAAAACTAAAATTATTTCAACTGCCAGTAGATACTAACAAACATCTCAGTTTGCTAACATGCTTTGGCAAGACTGTACAAGGTAACGAAGTGTTGGATTACGGTCAGCTGTGGTCAGCTCGTCCACCGACCACACCACACCGACACACATCTGAGTGCACGTGATGTTGCCGAAACGCTGTCTAGATGTCATTTTTTCCCTCCCTCCTTGTGAAGATCTATTAATGTAGGGATGAATATTTGGATACGATTGCTCGCTAACCATGAATACATCGACTGAAGGAATCCGGCTAAGGGACGAATCAATATTTACGAACGGGGTAGAGATTTTTTTTGGGGGGGTGGGGGGGGGGGGGGGGGTGTTGAATCAAGGGAGAGGGCAGAATTATTTGGGACCGTTCTGCAATTCTAAACCTACTCTGGAAAGGCGCACAAAATGATTGACCCCACAGTGACCCGGCAAACTCCGAGTAAATTTGCGCTGGACCAACTCAATAAGGTCAATGTCCCCAGCCACATAAAGGGACCAAACTGGAGTCAACTCGTTACAAAATTATCTTGTCATGAAGTTACGACCGGTCAACCAGAACCCCTGATTCAAGCAGTAAGATTGGACTTTTTTTAAATGTCATTAGTTTTAAAGAAATATTAAAAAAAATAGTAATTAAAAATATAAAAAAGTCTAGTTAAAACAACGACGGTGGAGACATGAAAAGTTGGATATTCAAGTTGGCACGTTTGCACAGGCTGTGCGTAGTTTGACTGCAAAACCGAGCGAAATGATTTACGTTTTTCGTTGACATGACATGAACTGAAAACTTTCATCAACTGTGAAAGCGTTTTTTTTTGGTGCGAAGAAAGGGTCCTCCTTGAAGACATTCTGGTATTTGGGGGGTGGGGGGGGGAAGGTGGAGAGCAGAAAAAATATATCGACGACAAGCAGGCAAAACCCATCAGGGCGGAGAATGAAAGGCGGTTTTTTTGCCTTCGTTCTTCGATATCGTTTTTCTGCACCTAATAATCATTTTCTGTAGGTCGCTCGCATGTTTTTTTTAGTAATTCGCATAATCACGATTGGTTAAAAATGGTAACTATGAATGAGTGATTAAGTTATTGTTGAGTGATTCAAGTGATTGGACACAAACAACGAAACAATGCGGTGGTGCAACAATTAACGTTGATAACAGGAACCGTTGAAAGATATGCACGCACCCCGTGTTCAGGCTGCTCCATCTCGTTTTCTAATATTATGTAAATACGGGTGCAAACCTATTTACATTGCCTTTTAGACTTATATGTCAGACTGGCGAAAGTTAACGTAAATGGATTTGCATCCGTATTTGTTTAATACTTTTCGAGTTCACTTGACTTTCTGTCGCGTTTTCTAATACTATAACTTGAGAGCTCTCCGACTATTTTTTCACCTTTATCTTTCTTTTTCAATTTTTTCGACTCATGTCAACCAAACATACTTTTGAAGTTCGTAATCACGATGAAAACGAAAATTACGGAACACTTTTCTTCAAATTGTAGGAAATTGTATGGATTCTGTTACCAATTGTCATCGCATATCACAGGACTTATAGTGTGCGCGGCGTATCTTGAGTCCTGTACGTATTTTGTGATCGGCTACGTCTTCCTGGAGGGGGCGGCTTTGATCGACGGGCGCCATTGTTATTGTAACTATTTTGGATATCAACAAGGCACTCTGCTACCAAAGACGTACAATCGATTATTTGTGTTCATTCTGGCGAGAACTCAAGATGGGCTGCGGACACTATAATGCAGTTTTCGTCGTGTGAGTTATAGTTTACTGGTTGATTCGTTAGTTTTGTAACTACGAGGGTGAAGTCAGCGAGCCCCGTAACGTGAAAAGAATCACTTATTTATATAAAGGCATGCACATTATAACATAAATAACCTAAAAACAAATTTACATTTCGATCTCCGGTCGGAGAAGCCATCTTCCGGTATACAGCTAAGAAGCAAAGATAGCCAAAATTTCGTCGATTCTGAATACATCGATTCACGTAAATGTAACCTTCATAATAATCATCATGGCAATAACATGGTTCAAATACGCCTCGAAAACCATTATAAGGGCCAGAATATGGTGAATTGTCTTCCAGAACTTGACTATAGCTTGGTTCACGTTTGATCTATAAAATTTCACTTTTTTTTCGGGAGTTTCCTGCTGCTGTTGCCAAAACTTTGTAGAAATTTATGTATTTCCCCAATGTATGTGAACTAAAAAAAAATTGGGGAGGAGGGACTTCGGTACTAAATTTGGCCCATATTGTTGAATAACCAAACTGTTATTACCGTACGTTATAGTTGGTTCACGTCTCTGTAAGAATGGAAAGTGTTGTTGACTATTTTTTTTTTTTTTTATGTTGTCTTAGAAGCGTCGACTTTAGCTTGTTTGGCGAGTTTGAGTTATAATTTCAGTAAAAACTAGCCTACTTGAAACTACATGCTATAGCAAATTTGGTATGGGCGTATGTTCCATGAGCGACACTTTATTAAAACTGCTTTAAGATAATAATACAAGTTTGTTGTAAACGCAACCGAAATGGCAAGGACGTGATGGTCGCTAACTGCCATCCGACGTTAAAACTAAAAATTAAAAACTATGAACGTTTAAAAGTTTAAAATGAGGATGATGGCCCGGCTGCAGAGGAAAGGTAGATGGGGTCACGAATGCCTTACCACCAAGATTAGACCTACCAGGGACACAGTGGTCCCCGATGGCATCGCCAAACGTGAGGGACAAGTGAGGGGAAAAGCTGGGTATCATTGTCAGTATTTCTTATATATCAATAAAATAATGTACTGCGAAGCTTGGCAAAAGCCAATTGTCAGTAAGGTATGGGAAAGAAGAAAAAAACCTTCAAAGAGCAGGGTTTTCTTCTTTCGCATACCTTATCTTAACGCAGTTTTAATAAAGTGTCAAGGAACATACGCCCATGCCAAATTTGCTGTAGCATGTAGTATCAAGTCGTTTTTACTGAAAATAAGACCCAAAAATCACCAAACAAGCTTCAAATACAACACGTATTAACATTCTGGATGTCCCGGCCGTTAATAGTGTGTGCGAACGTTAAAGGAGGATACGAAAAGTGATTATGATGAAGATTTTGTTCCGTTCATGTGCCCTGCCTAACACGTGTGTTCTACAGTGAAGCCTGCGCTTGCACTTCCTCCGAGAGAAATGGGGCCGAAATCTGCTAAGTCAGCATCGGACTACGGCTTGGACTCCAAAATATTGTACCTCTGGAAAGTGACGCAGGATACGATATTTCATCAAAGCGTGAGGTTTCTGGCGGATCAAAACATTGAAACCCTGCCTTACTTCTGATTGGCCAAAACGATCAGATGCTGCACATTCATTGGACTGCGAGCCAGCAGCAAATAGGGACCGTCCATACATTGCGTCACGCATTTTTGGTGTATTTTGAAACGCCATCCCACCCATTTGACACAAATGGCACAAAATTTAAAGCAACCCCCTCTAAATAATTACGTCACGCTTCTGCAGTCACCCCCCCCCCCCCCATCCCTATTTACAAAAAAGCTATTTTCAAATGCATTTAAGCCGACGGGTCTAATTTTGGAGGTTTTCTGTGTGTATAAATGGAATGGAATCTGAACTATCGTTTTCACAAGTAATATGCCAACAAATTAATGTATCGTTAATGCCAAAGTCACAATTGTCACAAAAAATCAACCCCCCACCCATCCACCCCTTAGAATGTGACGTCATATATGGATTAGATGGCCCCCATTGTATTTCTAGTATAAAATAGACTGAAGTCGAATACGTGGCTTCCCACTAATGGATTAATGGACTTATGTAATTGTGATTGATGGATTTATGTGATTGTAATTGATGGGCGCATGTAGATGGACTTAGTGGCATTGAGTAATATTGGAGTGGAGCAAGGATTGGCAGTTGCCTCTATAACAATTGGAAAATGGTAGACATTCACATAGGTGACCCAAATACATCGCCCCAGTATTACTTAATGGACAGGCAAATTCTAAGTGTATCCAAAATGAGTAACTTCGGGATTAGTGTTACTGCAAATCTAAAACCGTCTCCGTACTGCCGAATAATCGCGGCAAGGGCCATTCGGAGACTTGCTAGCATGAACCAATACTTCACCTCCCGAAACTCGACGATCAAAGTCTGGGCATTTCGGGTGTTGTGCGGCCCTTATCGAAATATGCGAGGCAGGTATGGTCCCCGTCCCTTCTTGGTGACATTGACATGATTGAGTGGGTGCACCGGAGGTTTACAAAATGATTGCTTGGAATGTGGAACTTGGCAATATCGTGAGAGACTTTTCAGGCGTATATTGCGTGAGGATTTGCCCTTGACCTTTAAGATTCTTCTAGATTTCTTGACGTTCGAATTGCCTTTCTTTGACCCACGCCTTATAAAGTCCACTCTAAGTCCACTCTTTTTGTTAGCTGCGCAGACTGTGAAATTGGACAGCAGGAGGACTTTTTTTTTTCTCTGTCAGAGTACTGCCGCCTGGAACTCCTTGAGGAGGATACACTGTGAAATCGATGTGTACTGACATCACACATCAATGTGTACCTTCTAAGTCTCCACACGAACTGTGTACTGACCGTACACAATTTGTGTATACTGGTAGTACACAAGCTGTGACGAGAATGTGTACTGTCGCTGCACAGACTGTGTACTGCCAGGACACAACTTGTGTGGAGGCTGAGAATGTGCAGATTCACGTATACTGAAAAAAAATGAAAAAATTCCAGACTTTTAAAAAACCTAGCAAGGTCTTCAGTACCCAATATTGTTTTAAAGTGCGCCGGTGAGCGTTCCCGAACCCTACACTCTGAAGATGATGTGTACTGACAGTATACGTGAAAGTGTAGTCAGTACACATAATCTTCAGAGTGTACAGTTCGGGGATGCTCACAGGCGCACTTTAAAACAATTTTGAGTAGTGAAGACCTTGCTAGGTTTTTTAAAAGTCTGGAATTTTTTTCATTTTTGGATGGGTAAAGAATTGGGGGAGTTAGGAAGGATTGCCCGACCCTAACCACATTTCTGAATTTCAATTATGTGATTATTGTGTGCGCGGTGTATCTTGAGTCCTGCAAGTATTTTGTGAGCGGCTACGTCTTCCTGGATGGGGTGGCTTTAATCAATGGCCGCCATTGTTTTTGTAACCATCTTGGATATCAACAAGGCACTCTGCTACTGAAAACGTACAATCGATTATAGGAGTTCGTTCTGCGGAGAACTCAAGATAGGCCGCGGACACTATAGTGCTGTCAAACTTTGTGCATTGAAATTATGGTTATTTTTCTGCAATCCTGTCTCGACAGTACCACACCTATCTGCTCGTTTAATGAAAAGTTATTTAACTTTCATTCGTTGCAAACCTTCGTTAAATCGTTTAACATTAAGAAAACTTGACGCTAGCACGAAAAACTGTACGAAAGGCGCATCCGACAATGCGCCCGCCCTGTCAATGCGGTTTAATTAAGTTTTCACAAATAGGGGAAAATTGGCTTGGCTCGCTTTTTACCTCTACTGAAGACGTTTAGACGTCAATGGCTCCCGCCTTAAATGTAAAAAAAAAAGGGTATCTTTTTTCTTTTTATCTGTTCGAGCATGGCTTTATTTCAAATAATGTCCTACGACTTTTTTAACGCAAAAAAAAAAATGTGTGTGCGTGTTTCTGATTTAAGTCGGTTTCTTATGTCGAAGTAGACTGGTTTTACCCTTCCGATTTCTGGTCGACAAAGATTTGTTTACAAATAAGAGGCATTGGCGTAAAGCCCTGTAAGCTCGTCTTCAAGAAAATAAGGAAAAGTCAACATCGACTTGTGCGCAAGAGAAAAGATGGGCTTAAGAGGATAAAGACCTTCTAGTAATCATTTCCGTAATTACCGAACTCGTTGCTATAGTTACTAGTTACAAGAAAGAAGCGCATTATAGTAAGACATCGTTAAGAACTGGAATTGGGTCCCTCTCCACCCCTCCCCCATCCCCTTTCCGCCTTAGCGGACATTGATGATATCATAATTGGCAAAAATCTATGGATGAAAGTCATAATTGCCGAAATTTTGTGTTGAGAGCGTAATTATGTACATGGCCGGTTTTTGTTCATGTTATTTTGCATTTAATTGGAAACTTGGCTTTGTTATTTACGCGGGGGGGGCCCCCTCCCCTCTGTGTGATGCCGTACGTTTTGAGGAACAGGATTATGAGAATTTTTTTTTTTAATAAGCCTTGAAAATGTTTAAAAAGTAGCAAAACTCTTTCCAGACTTTGAAGGTGCTTTAATTTTTGGCATGTAGCTGTAGAGAAAGCTCAAAATAAAATAATTCGCACACTGTTTCAAGATAAAATAAAAAAATAAAAAAAATTAAAAATATTAAACAAAATTTAAATCTTTTAGATATCACATCGTTACAGGCCTATATTGTGATAATAAAAAATTATTATGAAAACGAAAGGGTTATTAGAAATAAAATCATAAACAGTAAATTGCGGGATACCTTCATTAAAAGAAAGAGATATAAGTATGGGCAAAATCTACAGAGCTATTATGTTCCATTAATTTTAAATCAGCTTCCGAAAGACTTCAGAAATATTACATCCTTTATTCAACTAAAATTTAAAGTCAAAACCTTCCTCCTAAATAAGCAATATAACAACTAAGTACATGGGTACACATTTTTCTTGATTGTTTTGTTGGGGAGAGTGTTCTTTAATTTTTTTCCTTAATTTATTTTTGTTTGTATTTGTATTATACTTTTATATTTGTTGTCAGTATCCATATATCAATTATCGTTGTTGCTGGTACAAACAAGTACTCCGGTACTTCGTATCATCTATAATTAAAAATTAAAAATAAATAAATAAATTGTTCATTTTTGCGGAAATGGTCACAACCAGTGGCGGATGTAGGCTAGTCACGTGAGGAAGGTGCAGTTTCACCTACATCAAAAATCCAGAGACCCTTAAGACGGGAAAGCCAAAGGCTCACAAGTTAAATAAATGCAGATGAATATATTTACGCTGCCTTTTGGACTTGTATGTCAGCCTGCCTAGTTGCCGAAGCCACAACCTTTGAAACCAAAGGCCGAGGTCCTACCGCTGAGCCCGACCGATCCCGTCTAGAGTCCCGGGGGGGGGGGGGGGGGCTCATATTAAAAAAGTACAATATTTGGACTTCTTAGTTCAAACGAATAATATACTTAGAACTTTCCCAGATGAAACCCACATCACCAGAACGTGAGAGGGACAATTTTATTAGGTAATTCCAATCGGAAATTTTGAGAATCTTTTACAGGCAACAAGCGACATGAGCACCAGGCGTCACAGGGTCCTTCCCTTCCAGAAAATGGCAGGTCAGGCTCATATGAGGTCAGGTTAAAGCCGAGACCTCTGTCACATGAGCTACCTTGCCCCACCCACAAATGAAACACTATACAAATTATCAGTCATCTTAACAGTGAAAAATAATTAAATATGTATTAGTGTTTTTGGGGAGGGAGGACAGGGGCCACAATTTTCCTGAATGCATCTATACAGACGAAGAATAAATCCAACACTGGTTACAACACGGATAACAACAGCAAGCGATTCGAGTTTATTGCCGAATTCATTTAAAAGTTAAATTGCCAAGGAATCCCATTTACCCTAGCAACGCTAAAGATCACATTTTACATAATATTTTGCCCACGGAAAAAATACCGTTTGCAACATTCAGGACGCGTATACGCTGCAACTCGCCCTTGCATTCTCTCAGCTAGATGCTAAACCATGCGCAATGGCTGTTTGCCGTGACGTCACCATGAGTTAGCCAATGACGAACGAGAACAACGGCTGTTTGGCCGTCTGATTGGACTAGCCCAGTCACGTGATATGCACTTCACAGCAAACAGCCATGGCGCGTGGTATAGAAATCATCTGAAATTCCAACAATGCGGCGGTTTTAGCTCTGTCGACTCGCAACGAAAACCGTCAATATTACGAATTCAGAAGTGACTGTGGAAAAATTGCATCAGGAGGAATTCTTTATCTGATTGTCACGGATTACAAGGCTTAAAGTATTTAATCAAACAGCGTAGTATTTGGCTAATCCAGGTAGCGTCGTTACCATGGTAACGACAACTTTGCCATCGCGATTAAATTCTAGCTACGATAATGCACAGGCGAGTCGCTTGCGTAAATGCGCCCTTACGTAGGTTTGCTGGAAAGTAGCAAACTCGTTCCACGCTTAAGGGGAAAAAGCTTGTTGTGTGAAAATCCACTAACACTGCGGTTGGAAAAGTGGATAAACTCCCAATAGAATTCGGAAAAAGTATGGTAAATCGTCGTTGGTGATGTGAGCGAACCCGGATTTTTAATATTTTGAAGCCTCTCAAATTCACGAAACTAAGAAATTGGTTTATTTTATCGACTTTCTGGGACGAACCAAATGAAAGCCCTACGGGGGCGATCTTATTTGCATCCGTCCGTTATAGTTTGATGCCATGTTTTAGCGCCCAAACTGTAGGATTTTTCGTGTAGTCGTTGGGAGGAGTTGGTTGTGGCATGTCTCCTGCTGCTGGGCCACACCTCCTTGACGCATGGGAAGTTGTTGGCATGGTGGGAATCCGCCAGTGTGCATCTCTTGTTCTGTTCCACTTTCCATTGCGCATATCTTGGTGGTATGTCAGGTATACGGGCAACCTATGTTCGTTGGGGGGGGGGGGGGGCGGCGTGGAATGCTTTCAGAAGTCCTGAGCGAAAATCCAGGTAATCTTCTGAAGTTCATCAAAGTTTTTAAAAGAGATACGGTTCTACAGCCTACTTTAGCTTGCTTTTTGTTTGGTCTTGTTTGCTTTGTTGAATAAACTTGAGCCAGAACCTTATTTCGACTGACGTTTTATTTCTCTGTGGCTTTTTAGCCACCGTCTTGTCACCCCTTTCTCCGCCCCCCCCCCTCTCTACGTGTTTCAAAGTCGATTGCTTTCGGCTTTTCAGCTGTGTTTTTTGTGTGCGGTTTGCCTAAATTAGGCAACCTATCACAGTATGGGCACAAATAACTATTGTGTTGATGTGCCCGCCCTTTCATATACTTCTATCCTTCCTTCAAAATTTGATATTTGTTCATAACTTTTTACTCGAGAGGTTCAAGAATTAGGACTCGCCCCCCCCCCCCCCCAAGCTTCCTTCTCGCCCCCCCCTTCCCACATAAAAACTTAAGACAGCGGTGCGGGGAGTTAACATAAAAATGACGTGTTGGAAAATTTTCCAAAATGCACTCAGAAATTCTGACCTCTGAGACATTTTTTTGAATTGGCAAAAAATGAATTCGTCTTTGTGATATGACGAGATTAGAAGGTCGTAAAATTCTAAGCATTTTTAAGGTCAATGGTGGAGTTGTGAAATCGCAGGCATTTTTATTAGACCTTGGTAGTTTTTCTAGTGGTATATTTCTAGCTATGCCTACAAAGTATTCACAAGCATTATTACTTTCATTCTAGGAGTGGGGAGGCAACTAAACGGATAGGATTGTTTTAAGAGTAAGAATAAATATTTTATCCTCCTTTTTGTGGGATGGAGGGGGGAGGGGGAGCTAAGGGGAGGCATCAAAGTTTAGCTGCCCTTTTAGAAAAAAATTCTAGCTGCGGTCCTGAAGGCAGGTCTCTGTTTTGTGAAGAAAGTGCTGCTTTACCGAATAAACTACAGCCTGTGAATTCCCAACTCTAATGCTGCTTACATGCCGTAGGGGAGGAGGGGGGAGGGGGAAGGGTATAGAATGTTGTGCCGAAGATGTCGCATTTCGGTCGGTCGATGCGTCATTATGTCGATTGAAGAGGAAAATTAAATTCCAACACGCAGCCAATATCCAACATTTGTGGCAGATTGCTTGCGTAGCGTGTCAAAGTGGTATTTGATTGACATTGAAGTATTCGATTGTGTAACTGCTGTTTGATTTACCATGACCAAGCTTGTGTATGACCAACCAACGGTTAAATAGTGAGGGGCGGACTGACCGTGTGGGAAAATCGGAAATTTCCGGGGAAATTTCCCGATCAACTATGTGGTGATCTGGGCTAGGTCTGCACCGGCGCATCTTAAAATTCCGGCGCTTCATTCATTCATAAATCTGATTCCGTGGACGTGTGTTAAAGCAACATCACCCTGCCTTATAACCTTCCGCTTGCCTCAGAACACCCACGCGACGATCACATCCGCGTATTTACCACAGCTAAGGTCAACTGAGACGGTAGCTTCGTTCCTCGCGCAGCGAAAAACGTAGCTACTGTCTCAGTTGGCATTGCGCCTAATAGTCCAGCCAGCGTGAACCCATTGATTGTGTCGTCAAAAACCGGAATGATTCTTGTATTTTAAAATCACAATTTATAATTTTCTAGACTGATGTCTTATAATTTTGCTTCGGCGATCTATTGGAATAATTAATTTTAATTTTTACTGCATTAGCCTTCTAGATTTTTGATCTCATAGTAATTACTAACAAACGATTAAAATTAATACTGCGCACACACAGATGAAACTTCCACGGCCATTGTAGGCGCGCGATGCATTATTTATGTTCGGGACGAACGTAAATAAAGTTAGTAATATTCAACAGAAAGTCTCCTAGACGCCACATTTTAAAACGGATTTTTAGCAAGGGAATTGACTAAAGGTAAGTAAATAGACCTTTGGGGCCGTACTTGATGTGGAGGATCGAGAAAAAATGGCACTGGAAAGTATATCCCTTTAAAAGTGTATCTGAATTAGTATAATTTCATCAGAATACATTATAATTTTGGAACTTTCAATTTTTTGTTTTGTTTTCACCATTGGATAGCTTCGGTAAATGCTCCAAAAAACGAGCTGTCTGAAAAAATGTTTCCATACTTTTAAGATTACCACGTTGCTATCTTTTTAAGTTCTAAATTCTAAACTGTGACTACGCATCACCACTTCCCGACGATGAGATTCTAATCGGAATTGAGCGCACTGGCGTGGTACAACTAGCGATGACGTTCTAGATGCGTCAGAGGTGTTAGGAGAGGATTCTGTGCATCGGCTTGGCCGTCACTAAAAAACTAAGAAAGCCTTTTTTTTACTGTTGGGAGCGGGGGTCAGATTTTTTTGACCTTGCGGGGGGGGGGGGGGGGAGAGTGAGTTTTTTTTAGGCTCTAGGAAAGGACGGGCGATCATCGAAAATTTGGAGGTCTCATTTTGAGTTCTTCCGACTCCCACTGCCTGCCATAAATAATGACCGGCGCCTAATTCTTCTTGTCTTTCTGCCTCGTAATCTGTAAAATCAAACCCGGTAAAACTTGCAAAAAACGAAGGAACTTACCCAGAAATGTTTCCAACGAAACAACACGAGCTAAGCCTTCGTACATTTTTGTGTGAAAATCTGGTTCATCCTCGGGTAACTGAGTGCAAGCTGTCTCGCGAAGCTGTTTGCGAAGCTGTAAAGGTTTAGCAGACTTTTGTTTTGCGAAGCTGTAAATGTTTAGCAGACTTTTGTTTTGCGAAGCTGTAAAGGTTTAGCAGACTTTTGTTTTGCGACCCGGTAAAACTTGCAAAAAACGAAGGAATGTACCCAGAAATGTTTCCAACGAAACAACACGAGCTAAGCCTTCGTACATTTTTGTGTGAAAATCTGGTTCATCCTCGGGTAACTGAGTGCAAGCTGTCTCGCGAAGCTGTTTGCGAAGCTGTAAAGGTTTAGCAGACTTTTGTTTTGCGAAGCTGT
>JAHWFP010167776.1:65124-78047 GCA_023313725.1 Lithobius niger | reverse complement strand
TTGACCATGTTGTTCGGTGTCCTCATGGACCTCTCCCTAGTTTTGTGGTGAACATTGGAACTTAGTACTTTTTTAAGTTCTGTTGGTGGCGGGATCTACTGGGCTGAGGTTGACCATGTTGTTCGGTGTCCTCATGGACCTCTCCCTAGTTTTGTGGTGAACATTGGAACTTAGTACTTTTTTAACTTCTGTTGGTGGCGGGATCTACTGGGCTTAGATTGACCATGTTATTCGGTGTCCTCATGGACCGCTCCCTAGTTTTGCGGTGAACATTGGAACTTAGTACTTTTTAAACTTGTGCAGGACCTAAAAGTCGTATGTTGATGTAAAAAACAGTCAACAATACTAGATTTATCACCACTTAACTGACCACTAGGATGTCACGTGTTACAAAACGTCAAAATTAAATTCTAAAGAAATTAACCGATGTGTCTTCTATTTGCTGTTATAGAACTCGTAATTCTGCTATGAAGGTGTGCGTGCTTCACTCGACTGGAGGGTTTAATATTTCAAACTTAATAAATGTGTGCCACTACTTAGACTAATCGTACATTTACTTAATGTGTGTAGTCGATAAAACCGACAACTACAACCATAGATTAGAAAGTTAACTAGATATACCGTCTTACTTCTTCCCGTCCTACGCGGAGCTCTGGTGGTAGTTGCGGCTACTAACATCTCTGCTAATGCTTTGCCTTCTGCTTCGAAGGCAAAAGCATGAGCAGATGTATTAGTAGCCGCAACTACCACCAGAGCTCTGAGTAGGACAGGAAGAAGTAAGACGGTATATCTAGATAACTTTCTAATCTATGCTACAACCCATTGATGACACAGTCTTCAAAGGACCAGAAGGTTATTTTTTTAGAGTTTGGTGGTCATGGACAAACAATAACTAGGATTGCTAATATGTGTAAAAGTTATTACATATTTTTATAATTTTTGTAATTACGGTTGGAATCTCTTTACATAATTCAGTCGGAAAAACATTTACCTAATTTATTCTATGCTAATTTATGATGCATTTAATTTATTTTCTAATTTTTTTTGAACAAATAGAAAAACATTAAACTTATGGTGTTTATGGAAAACATTAAGCCGTTTACTCTTTATTATTATTTATTTTGTATTAGAATTTATTGTATTATTTCATTTTTTATTTTATGTTATAGCTATTTTTAAAATTTGATTTGAATTATTATTTTATCCTGTATTATTTATTTTATTTACATTTTATTTTGGTTTATTTATCATTTTTTATTCTATTTTACTGTACTGTAGGTTTTTATCTATTTGTGGACGCCTCAAGAGGAAACGAAGGCAGCCGAGCTATACTTGAAAGTGGTGATTTTTACGTAAACCCAGTCGCTTGCTTTAGTTTATATTATCACATGTTTGGAGAAGGTAAATATTCTATTTATTCGTATAGTTTACCTGGTTTGTTAAAAATATTCATTTGTTGGTTAACTAATCGTAGCCACGTATTGCAATCAGTAAAAAAAACTGCAAAGTTCAATTAAGTACAAAGAACACAATGCATTTCCATCATATCTCAAAGCTATTATTAAGAGTTGATGACAAAACATTATGACTTGGTAATGTCTCAGAGATTAAACGAAACGATTTTTTTATTGCACTACGCACTTTTTGGGCTTTTTTCTCCACCTGCATATTACAAGTGCCATGTATTATTATCATAATGGTATCTTAGAAATTCGTCCATGATTCCTAGCAATTCTCCTTAATTACCAGTGAATTTCTGCTAATTAATTTTCTAGTAAACTCTTGCAGTAATCCTGGGTAAGTCAGGAAATTCCCAGAGTTACTTGTAATTCTTATTAATTCCTCATAATACCACGATAATGCACAGTAATTTTTTTTAACTTCTGGCGAGTTCTAGGTAACTCCTGATAATTCCCATTAAATCCCCATAATTCCTTGATAATTCCTTGAATTATTTCTGCACACAGCAGTAGTACAATATTGCCAGCTGTGCATGTTTGCTAAACGTTAAACATCGTTAGTTGTGGACCATTGTGGATACTCTTCTTATCAGGGGGCAAACTATTGTTGGTTTACATAGAAGAATGAGTAATGGCCGATCACCCGGACCACTGGACTGTTTTTGTTATGCTGTTCATGGTTCCCAGGATCCCCTCAAAAAGTTTTCTGTGTGAATTGGGACTTATTTTTTTTCTACCAATGCTAGGTCTTGCATCCTTAAAGTCATTAGTTGATGCAAAAGAGATAATCAAACAGGCCACGAACTCGGATGAGAAAGAAATGTTATGAATCCATAGAAAACATCAGCCAATTCGTAACCAGCGAAAAGCTTTAACAAATGTACATCAAAACAGCGTGGAAATAAAGGCGCGCAACAAAACAGTGCCGTCATAACAGAGTGACGACAATACAGCGCGTGACAAAACAGCGCAACGACATAACAGCGTGACGAAAAAAGCTTGGGACAAAACAGCGTACGACAAAATAGTGCAAACCGTTGTTTAAAAACGATGAAGTTTTGAGCATTGCCAATGATCTCCTCAGAACAGATTACAAAGCTAGTGCTCCAAAATTTCTACTTACCTACGACTAATTTTTATGTGCTGATGAGGGAGGATGGAGAAGAGGGATGATTTGTTGCTTGCGGGCCCTTGTTCTGTCTTATTTATTTAGGCAAAAAGAAAATTTTGACAAAAAGTTGTTTTAAAATGGGATGTTCTGGGTTCTGAGTGCAAATAGCAATCTTGAAGTAAAAGGTTTAGCCAGCATTAAATTACACAGATGAAGAGCTACAGAAAAATAAGTGGGGGGGGGGATTGAGGCTTAATGGCGCGTCGACAGCTTGGTCATTAGCGCCAACCTCAGTCACAGTGCAGTGGTCCGGGTTGCCACTGCACCACACATTACAGAGATATTATTCAAACCCCTAATCTAAATCTTGTCATACATCTGTACCTCCTGCAAAAATTGAAAAACACCGGACAGGAGGACAGACTTATCGCCCAATTGACGCACAATGTCATGCGGAAGATGGAAACGACGACGAAAACCATCAAGATGGCAACAATCAACAAGGAAGTGCCGGACCGTAAGTGGCCGCCGACACCAATAACATTCAGGAGGGTCAACCCCCCGCAAAAGGAAACAGTGAGTAAGTCGAGTGTGACCAATGCGCAAACGGGCCAACACCACCTCCTCACGGCGACTGCGGCGACACGCCGAGTGCCATTCCTCAACAGTGCCTTTAATAGCTCGTAATTTATTGCCGTCCTGTCCATCCCACGAGGCTTGCCAAAAAGCATGTAACCTCAGACGCAGAGTTGGAAAAGCGTCCGAGGGAACAAGCCTGAGATCCCTACCGAGAGGGCCAGAAAGGGCCCCTTTTGCTGCAGAATCCGCTTGCTCATTTCCACCTATCCCAACATGGCCCGGGATCCAGCAGAAAAGCACGGTTTTCCGCTGGCCAGGCAAGCGGGAAAGCAAAGCTTGGACACGTTGTGTCAAGGGGTTCCGAGGATTGTAATTCGCCACGGACTCCAGGGCACTCATGGAATCGCTAAAGATAATGAAATGCGTGCCCTGAAGGCCAAGGATCCATTCCACCGCCAAACCGAGAGCCAAAAGCTCTGCAGAAAACACAGAATAGCCTGATGGAAGGCGATGGGCAACCGTCACTCCCTTACAAACACAAGCACAAGCCACGCCAGCGTCTGACTTCGACCCATCAGTAAACAGCCGCTGATAACCGGCGTACTGAGAACACAGCCGCCGGAACTCCTGTAAGTACCGTGCAGGTAGAGTGGGACCCTTCGGGAGGGACGCCAGAGCGAAAATGAAAATGCCACTTGGGACAAGCCAAGGGGCTACTGGCATCCCCCCAAGCCTCAAGACGCTGGGCATTTCAAAGGCTATCTCCTGACAGGACTGCTGGAGCCTATCGCGGAAATCACCCTTACCCACCCTGCGTCTACCGACTCGCAAGTCTGGCCCAAAAACCATGGACCAAGCAGGACTGGATTCCACAGCACGTAAACGCACAGCATACTGAATGGCCAGCTTCCGCCGACGAATGGCCAAAGGTGGCTCCGAGGCCTCAGCATAGAGGCTGACCACTGGAGAAGTTCGAAATGCCCCAGTCGCCACACGCAGGCCGCTGTGATGCACAGTGTCCAACATCTGGAGAGTCGAGTCACTAGCCGAACCATACACCATGCACGCATAATCAAGTTTGCTGCGGACAAGGGCTCTGTAGAGGCGCAACATGACAGCGCGATCGGCACCCCATGAAGTGCCCGACAGAACCCGCAAGATGTTAAGTGCCCGCAAAGACTTGTTTTTAAGTTGGCGCAAGTGTGGAAGCCAAGATAACCTGGAATCGAACACCAGACCCAGGAAACGTGCCTGTGGGACAACAGGAATCTGCGCCTGCCCCAAGTACAGGCAAGGATCTGGGTGCAGTGTTCGTTGGCGGCAAAAGTGAATGCACACAGTCTTGTCCGGAGAAAACCGGAAACCATTACTGACCGCCCAGGTCTGGACTTTGTTAATCGCCAGCTGTAGCTGCCGCTCGCAGGTCTGCATGCGAGCTGCTTGAAAGCGCAGGCAGAAGTCATCGACAAACAATGACTGGGGAACAGCAGCTTGCTGAGCAATGGGGTTGATCCCAATAGCAAACAAGATGACACTAAGAAAAATAAGTGGCTAGGGGGAAAAACATAGCTAGGGAAAGTGAAAGGGATGAACAGGGGAAAAATCGAGCATCACTTCCACATTTTTACAACGATTTACTGACTATACATATAAGCATAATTATTATTTTCTATTTACTCCTTTTTATTTGCTGTCGTATTGTCTATACTGCTGTTTCATTGTCTTGTCAACTGCAGTTTGAATTAAACCTACCTTTTTTGGGCTGTATTTTTGGCCTGGGTACGCGACAGAAGAAGTGCCCGAAAATAACAAATTAATCGCTCTTCCCCAACAGCGCATAAAAAATGGTTTTAGTTGAGTGTGCAAATTGTGGAACATAGCTTTGTTTTTTGATCTGAGGAGAGAACATTGACAATTCTCGAAGCGTCGTTGTTATTAAAAACTTTTTGCGTGTTTTTGGTTGCATGCCATTTTATCCAAGCTCTTTTGTCGTTGTGTTGTTGGGTCGTTGTGCTGTTTTTTTCGTCAACTGGTGTGTCGTGCGCTGTATTGTCGTCGCGCTGTTATGACGTCGCTGTTTTGTCACGAGCCGTTATTTCACGCTGTTTGGACGGGATACCGGTTTTCAGTACGGCTGTGACCAAATATAGGATGTGTTGCCTTAGCAAAAACTAATTAGTGCAAAATAAATGGCCCGAAGTGTAACCTCAGTAAAAAAATAAGTTATTTGTTGGTGGCCCCCGGAATAACTGTGCTGATAAACAGGACGGGTGGATTCTACACTCAAGGTGCAAAAGAAGTAGCACTGTTTCTGAGCTCGTACTGCATTTTTTTTTTGTATTTTAATAGGGCAGTGGCACGACGTAGTATTATTGTGTATAAATCTATGGTGGAGCAGTAACTGGGTTAGCTGCAAGGAGCACTAGAGGCAGAAAGGAAGATCGTCTTATTGAAGCCAATGCTATTAAACTGGATTTCTTAAGCCTATAACGCGCGATTTTTGTTGCTGGAGAAAACAACCTTCTTTTAAGCCTAGAAACCCGCTCTCAAAGCACTGTCTTGACTAGAAGTGCCGTTGTTTTCCGTTACATTTTAATCTAGTGCACCTTGTAGCTATTACCTCCATATGATGTCTCGTAGCCAATATGACGTCACGTGACGCTGCTCTATACTTGGGGCACCTCCCCACATCCGGTTTTTATACTTGCTGCCAGAAGGTAGAATAATGTTTGAATACTAAATCTAACCTGTTTTAGCGTTTTTTAACACAATTTAGTTGTGTTTTTGACAAGGGTTTTAGGCACACAAGGTCGTTTAGCATTCCCATGTAGTCGACCTAAGGCTCCACACCCTATTAAAGCTCGTAATGTTGACAGAATTGTGCGGTGGTTGTGGTAATTTAAAAGCAAGACCTAACCCAAGCTGGTCCAACACTTCAGTCCTGGCTTATGAATATCGATGATTCTCTTCTCCACAGATTCATTTTTATAATCAGAAAATTAATTTCAAGGACTTAAATCTTCATGGAACTGTGGTCGATATAGTTTAGTAGTATTTTCATGCATTTAGGTGGACCACGTACCTGCTGTCATCAACATTTGTTAGAGAAGTATGCGGCAAATTTACCGTAAATCCCATTTAGAATAGTAATCCTGACGCAGAATATGTTACAGTTGATTGCTGTTTGATTAAGGATTCCAGGACGTTATTATCGTTTAGTTGCTTGCTGTTTTTGATTATTGTTTCACAGACCTTTGAACCATGTGCCGCCATATATCTTTAGGGCGGGTGTTCGATTGGAGAAAAAGTGCCTGCAGCACATCACAGCTGCAAAAAATCTTCAAGCATGCATTTACTTGGCTAGTTTGTATCTGCAAAGCAAAAATCTTAAATTATGTCACCTTCAGTAATGGGGATCAACCCTGGAATCGTAAATCCTATTTAAAACTGAAGGTCTAGTGCAGAATTTTAAAAATCATTTCAACTTTTCCGTAAATTAAAATTTTTATTGATTACCAGATTGGTAATCTAAATGGTATGGAATCTCTTTACTGACATCGGGACCAGTATCTGATTTGGAAATATGGTATCGGTCATAATTCGGTTCTTTACGCAGAAGGTTCTTTATGCAGACAAGTCTTTATACAGAGTTCTTATTACAGAAAGTTTCTTTATAGTGAACTGTGAGTGAAGTGATTCAAAACTCTTTACACAGACTGTTAAAACCTAACAATTAAAATTAAACTGTTTCTACATTTTGATTGTACTGTGAGGACAGTGTACGCAACCACCAGTTTTAAGTTGTTCACTGAAAAAAGTTTCAATTTTTTATTGCTGTTCCGGTTTGCCGTTTTCATTGTGTTATAAACTTATTGATTTCTTAGTTGAGTGTTAGTTTTTAGTATGTGAAACGCCCTTTATAATAATGAAAAAAGATTCCTTATAAGGAGCTGTTCCGTACAGAGAGGTTTGTTATAAAAAGGTGTTTTCAGCATAATGAACAATTGAAAATTAAAAATTAAATTAATAAAAAAATTGTTCTCTATAGGGAGGTTAGTTATATCGAGTCTACTGTTAATCACAGCAATATCAAAATGGTGTTCAGTGCTATTTAAAGTATTTTGTTAATAGGTATTGTTCATTTCTGCAGATGTAGGCACTCTTTCAGTGATATTAGTATCAGATATCAGTACCATCGTATACGCAGTGTCGAGCAACCAAGGTGACGTGTGGCGGATGGCAAATATTGAACTTCATAACTTGACACAAATCTACCGAGTAAGTGCTGATATTATTATCATTTTGCTGTAAGCTTCATTCAATGAAGGTTTGGAAGTCCGTTATTAATTAATTATGAATTATTATTTATTAATAACTCTCCCACTATCAAACTTTTGGTTCTAGTGACATACGCTATAATAAAAAAAAAACACTCGTATATCTGCATTGTTTAGCCCAGTGCTAGATGGTAACCACTTTTATACCCTAAATAATTTGAATTTAAATCAAATCATAAAATAAAAACAAACTCAAATTCCAACAATGTGGTTAGGTGTATTCTTCCTCCAAGAGTTTTAGTAACGTTATACCGAACTCGTTCCTCTTTACTGTTCTACGCAAGAACATGTTTAAACAATTTCTTAGGAGACCTAAAACTGTTTATTTTTGTCTTAATTTTTCTTTTATGTGTATTGAAGAATTGGCTTGATCCATTTCGTTTTACCCCCTTAAGCAATTCTGTTTTCGTTTAGGGCAGTTTTATTTTTCCCTCCAAAAATACACTTTTATCATTCAAAATTAAGGGTATTTTTCTTTTAGATTCAGATTATGGTAGAACTTGGCGATGGAAATCAAGGAGATATAGCAATCGATGACGTTTCTTTTACTTCGGATCTGTGTAATACGTCACAATTTGTTGGACCTCCTACACGTGAGTTTTTATGTCCCTTCCTTTTTTAGGTTTTACTTTACATTTATTTCACTTAACATCACACCCGAAATAATGTAGTACAAGACCCTATGTTTATTATTATCACCATCCATTTGATCAACTAACCAGTCCATACCTTTATCACTAGTTCATGCACCCTTCACTACTTAGTCAGAATTGTTTAACCTATTTTTACATAATGAAATGTTTTATCATTAAAAAGACGTAGTTTGTGCCTGGTTGGTTGGAGAAATTCGTCTTCACAGCACAATTGAACAGCTTAAACACTAAGCTTGCATGAACTATAAAAATATGTAAAATAACAAAACAGTAAAAAAAAATTCAACCCAGTTTTTAGATGCAGTGACGATGGCGCATTGTTAAACCGGTTTTTCGGGTTGGACAAAAAAGTGTTAAAAAATTGACACTGATACAGCAGTGTTGTTGGTTTACATACACGTGACGAGTACCTCTACTGTTAAATAAGGATCATTCAAATGTACAACAGGGTAATTTCGGACAAAGTTTGCCCCATGCTGTATTTTGTCACAGCCATTTGCATGTCCATAAAAAAAAGTGAGGCATCAGCGTGTTCTCCCGCATCACAAAAGTAGAATACTAGTCGAGTCATTAGCTTCACTTGCTCTATCACGTTCACCTCGTTGATACGCGTGGAGATTTTCTTCTGCCTTTAGTCAGTTGTTGACAAACGTAGAGACACAGTAAAATACGGATTCATTTGTCTACTCGTGTAATGTTAGCATTCTGCAGCCATGTGTCTGTCTGCTGTGCCGTGGACAACAACCTTCAGCACGATGCAGTTCGTTATCCATTCTTGTTACTGTCTTAATATTTAGTGGTGTTGGTGAATATTAAGTTACCTTCTACTCATAAGCTGTAATAAATGTGGTTTCTTTTTTCTTCAGCTTTATTTAGAACATACCAGTAGTGCAACAAAATTATATTATCAAAGAATGATAGCCGGCAGTTAATTGGTTCCCACTCTTTAGCACTCGGGGCAGTTGTGCTGCCACGAGTCCATTGTTGAAACATTAACGAGTTCTATGCTAACACGAAAAAGTTAAGGTAAAAATTAGGGTCAACCAAATGATAGATGCTGATTGTTGCCGACTGTTGAATGGTTGTTGCATGTATGTAGTGTGAAAACACTTATCTCAGACCATTAAAGTAGACCTAAACAACATCCAGATCAATTTGTTTTCTTACATCACCTTATTATAATTTTAAAGGCAGCAGCATCAAGTCACCATTGATTTTCATTGATTTATGATATGAATGATCAAATAGGTTTGTGTACGGTTAGTCCGGTCTTGGTGATTTTTTTCTCCGACCCGTGACAAGCACCAGTGACGTCACTGAATTACGAATTGCTCGGTCTTGAAGTAACATTGTAACACTTGTGAAGATACTGTTAATGGCGCTCAAAACAACCGACGTGCGCTCTTACATTCTTGTGCATCCTAACAAGAGAATGTAGTCTGTCCTTTTCGCTTAATTGTCGCTAGCTGGAGCGCCGGTATATTGTTTAATACTTAAAGGCGCTAAATACTTACACAAGCCACGTGACTGCTTAATTATTGAGTAAAAATTTGCTACGCCATTGTGCACCTGGAAACACGCTGTAAAGATTAACTATATTAGTGTCACTAGATGGCGCCAGGGGATTTTCTTTATATTTTTCTGTGGCGCCATCTAGTGACATCAGTATCGTTAATCTTTATAGCTTGTTTCCAGGTGCACGAGGCCGTACCAAATTTTTACTCAATAATTAAGGAGTCACAAGGCCTATTTGTTGTGTTTAAAAGTTTTGCTTTGTGCATTCCTTTGCTTCCTGTGAGAAAGAACCGATAGGCCTAGATGCTGCAATGTTAATTTGCTAACAACCAGCCTTGAAGCCTACTTTGTATACTGTAGAAATTCGTCTGAAATCATATGATTCTTGCTATAGTTTCAAAATGTGTTTGCGTAGGTAACCGAACGATTAATGTCTTAACGTTTATCTCACTGAACGATTAATGTTTTAACGAAAAATAAATACAGACACAAACCTATTTCCATGCTGTCTGTACTTATTTCTCTCTTACCTAGCCAATTCGGCTTTCCATCAATCAACTTTACAGAATTTTCCAAATTTAACTTAAGCTTTTACTGTTGTAGTAAATTTGACCGATACAGTAAACTGCCAGTTTGCTAACAAATCCTTCTGCAACTGGACCAACTCGAACAAGGACGACTTTAACTGGAAAGTGGGCAGCCTCACCTTGGACGTGAATAGCACTGTATTTATCCCACCAAATCGTACAGATTCAGGTAATAGAATATTCTCGATTTATGCATTTATTTATTTTAGAACAAGAGGCACAATATCGTTAAGTTTCCAACTGTTTTGTGGTGTGTCAATAAAACATTGTCTGTCTGCACTATATAGTGCATAGCAGTTCCGACTACGACAATAAGCTTGTTTTCTGCTGGTAAGATGGCGGTTTGGTAATAGTATAATTACAGCAGATTTAGTCCATTTTACTAAGCGATGGAAAAGATGAGAGATTAGGATAAATAAAATGGAGCAGTGACTCCATTGGGTTTGTTTCAAACACATGGAGTTTCTGGAGAGGTGGGGATAAATGAAACGATTTACTACTGATTTTACTGACTCTCCCTCTTTCCCCAAGGTCTCCTTGTGTTCGAAATAATCCAGCAGCGACCACTACTCCATTTTTTCACCCTTATTTCACTTCTCTTC
This sequence comes from Lithobius niger, assembly GCA_023313725.1. Taxonomy (NCBI): domain Eukaryota; kingdom Metazoa; phylum Arthropoda; class Chilopoda; order Lithobiomorpha; family Lithobiidae; genus Lithobius; species Lithobius niger. Next base: position 67,203 of record JAHWFP010167776.1, on the reverse strand, counting down.
CTTCGCTTAATAAAAATTATTAGATCAACTTTATTTATATTATTACCACAACGTTATCTTCGCTGCAGAATGCAAGTCGTACAGGGAAGCACCAGTTGTGTCCTCTGATCTTCCACACATATGTATCAATCCGATAAATAAACATAGATCATATCGCTGTCAATTATATTGGGGTAAAGGAAACACAACAACAGAAATCAAGCACTAACAATATCTTAGATTCTGTAAGCATTTATTATAGACTTACATTTCATTGAGGTGATGTGGATTGAAACTAGAAACAATGAACTCCATACCACAAACACGGTAACGCCAATCGAGTTCCAGTCACTCCATCTCATTGAACTATATATCCCTAATAAAGGCTTATCTTAGCAGTTTTCAGTGTATGATTTACCAATGTTGTGCTACTGTGTTTCATATCACTCCTATATCTGTCTGCGAACTGTCATAGCTGATAATATGGAACTATTAAAAGTAATTAGAAAAATATGTGAATTTCAGGTGCCCTTTGTGATCCTTTTCAACTAAGCTCAGGTGCAGTGAGCAACTATGCATTTTGAAAGTAAACCCATGTGAAAAAGTCGTAGTAAACTGATGTTTCATAAGCTTAATGTTATTTAAGTCGTGTTTCTTGAAGTTGAACAACACAAAACATTACCGTCGTTAGATAATTGTCTTGGTCTTAAACACCGACAAATAATCATCCTCTCCTTCATCTTAAATACGAATTTTTCGTGAAAATAGGGCAGTGACACGACGTAGTATTATTGTATATAACTCTATGGTGGAACCAGTAACTGGGTTACCTGCAAGGTGCTCTGGTTGGGGAAAAGAAGAGCGTCTTACTGAAGCCAATGCTATTAGACTGGATTTCTTAGGCTTAAAACGCGCGATTTTTGTCGATTTGTTGGCAATTGCTGACATTTTTAAGCAATCGGAATCTTTATTTTCCGATTACAACCTCGTGGCATAAGGGTTTGTAGAAAACAACGGTTTTTTAAGCCTACGAAAACCGCTCTCAAAGCACTGACTTGAGTAGAAGTGCCGATATTTAACCCACAATTTCAATCCAGTGCCCCTTGCAGGTATCTCTCTTGTAGCCAATATGACGTCACTTGACGCTGCTCTGTTGTTTGTTTTGCATGCTGTACAAACTAACGTTATTTTTTTAATGATAAAACACGTTATTGTATATTTTTTTAGATTCGTACCTATTCGTGGAATCAAATTCTAGTTTGGTACCAGGCATGCGTGCAGAAATTTCAACACCAACGGTTAACCTGGATACAGGAATGCATTTCTGCTTTAGTTTTATTTATTATATATTTGGCTCTAAAGTTGGCAGCTTGTCATTGTATGAGGAATCTGGAGGACGATATATTCTTTGGAGGAGAGTGGCTGCACAAATTGATGGTTGGAGTACAGCTATGATTGATCTGGATCAACCTGGAAACTTTAAAGTGAGTAGTCATAAAACAGTAAAAACTTGATTTAGTTACAGATGCCGCTGGACAGGGAAGTAACTGATACCATGGTAGTCATGTTAGTCACTGGCACCCTGACAGACCAAGCTGTCGACGCGCCATTAAGCCTCATCTCCCCCCCCCCCCTGCCAGAATCAAGTACAGATTAAAAATAAAATATATAAAGGTAGAAGTGCAAGGTTTATGTTTAGACTGAGGTATAGTAAGCAATATTAACTGTAGACACAATATAAAAAAAACAGTAATAAAGCATATAAGGAAAATATGACATTTGCAAACTGACGAACATCAGCATGAAGCTATTTAGTAAACTATTTGGTGAACTCAGTCTATATATTAAAGAAGTACGAGTTGTTTGTTTGTAAACCTGTTGCTACGGAAATAAGTCACCTACAAAGGCGACAGTATTGCAAAATGAAAAATAATTAAATTGCAGTTCGAATACGTCCATTACCACCGTTGCATACTTCACATTCGCGAGGTATTTTCAATGCCATTTAATAACTTAAAGAGTTACAAGACTGCCAACAATAAGTGATTGTAGGTAACTAAATACAGATGCAAACCTATTTACGTTGCCTTTTGGACTTAT
>JAHWFP010167776.1:40845-52607 GCA_023313725.1 Lithobius niger | reverse complement strand
ATTTCCATTGCCCTGCTCTGCTGTTATTTTATTAATTTTTATTTTTATTTTAAGTTGTTTGACATGTTTTAAACCCTTCACCTGAAAACGGTTCCGACCTTGGAACCGAAACGTCGTGATTTCGTTGTTTCACCAGCACTGGCGGCGATTTTAGCTCTGCCGTCACGGGGCGAAAACAGTCACTAATGCGAGCTTAGAACAGACTAGGAAATTGTTTCGTCGGGAAGAATTCTTTGTCGTATTGTCACTGATTGTATGATTGTAAGCATTTCCTCAAACGACGTCAGATTTAGCTAATCCACGTAGCGTTGTTACAATGGCAACGAGACCTTTCCATCGCAATTAATTCTAGCTGCGAGAATGCAAAGGCGGATCGTTGCGTAAACGCTCCCTTACAGCACGGCGCTGGCAGCGGCTCGCGGCTCCCCTGCAGTTGCTCCGCGCCTCCCAAGGGAGGCCGGCCTCGGTTGGGAAACGTGGCTTTAAGAAAACAAACGCACTCCGATATCGTTTCTAGTTCGTTTTAAATCACATTTTGTAATGTGGCCATTATTTTGGGCTCACCCTGTATAACGTAAACTTAAAAGTTAGAGGGATGTAAACCAGATTTTACCTTCGCAATCAAATCAAAGTATGCAGTTGTTGATATAATTTTTCTCCATATTTCAGGGTTGTATGCATACGTAGACCTAACAAGTCCCTTCGCACCTCCAGGCGGTAGAGCGCAGCTGAGAAGTGACGAAATTGATGTACCACTAAATTACGGGGCCAACCCTTTTTGCTTGAGGTTTTCTTATGTTATATATGGGAACGGTAAGTAGTTGTAGAAGTAGTAACAGTGGGGCACTCCTGTCATTGAAGTTTTGTTTACATTTCGTTAACCAATAAAAAAACCTTAAAAAATCCCTAAAAAGGAGTGTTTATTAAAGTTTGCCATTTTTTCATACCACGATCATACAAACTTATGATACATTAAGTTTTTTCTTTATTAATAAATAAAGAAAAAACTTAGAGCATTCCGTCCAACCTGCCTGGTTTCTTTCAGCCACAGAACAACCACCACTGTAAACTTATTTACATCTTTTTCTACGTAAAATTTGTTTACAATTAAACACCTAAAACATGTGCCTAGCTTATGGGTATCTAATTGGACAAATAAATACACCCCTCTCGTAGTAGACGTGTGATACATCCAAGTCTAGTGATAAGAAATACACTGTTTATGCATATGGCATTATATCTGTTGTTTTGAAACACTTTGTTTTTAAACAAAATTTTCTGTCCGTATAGCTCCGTTATTTTTTTCTCTGTAACTATTTGATTGGAACGTGTACATAACTCTTACACATTTCAAAGCACTTTTGCTGAAAGTGAAGTACAACCAGTAATTTGTGGGCAAGAATTTTTTTAGATCCCAAGCTATCACTGTTTGAATACTATGGGTCCTTTGTCTCATACCTGTTTAACCATTCCTAAAAAGATGGTAATAACAATTGGGATGGTTAGCAAATAATTTTAGAACGTTAGTGCTCAAAACAATTTTTCGTCATACCTATCCAATCATCCCTAAGGAGATGCGAATAGAAATTTGGGCGGTTAGCAAGTAACCTTAGTACATCTCGGTGTTAACAACAAATTTTCATTAAAGCATAGGTTTTGAACCTATTATCAAATCAGTTTCAACCATTTCAGGTGGGTTCGGTGCCCTGCTTGTGGACCTATGTTCGAAATTCATTAAAATGAGTTTAGGGTTCTGTGCACTGATTGTGGACCGTTTTCCAAAAATCATTAAAATGAGTTTAGGGTTCAGCGCCCTACTTGTGGACCTATGTTCGAAAATCGTTAAAATGAGTTTAGGATTTTCTTTTTAAATCCAAAGTTACGAGTTTCAAATGTGCAAAAAAAATCTATTTTAATGATAAATCTTTACCAAACCTTGAAATAATGTACGTACAGAAAATTTATTCAGAAATAAGAAATATAAATATTTAGACTGATTTACAGTTACTCATATTGACGTATACTGATCGGACTTTCACTCTCATATTCACTCACATTTACTTCAGAAACTAATACAGCAATCTATTAATAACACGCACTGGATATTAATGGTAATAAATCCAAAGTTGAACAACTGTAATCAAAATCCGACATTTCATTTCACAGTTCAGTGTCATTCTCATGTAAATATAAAATCAGCAAACCACCGTAAAAAATCGTCAAAGCTGAATAAAATCGAAAATTGTAAGTCAGTCTCCAAAGAGTGGCCTCTGATATCCGATTTTACTCTGCTTGACACTTTTTCACAATGTTTTGCTGATTTTAGGTTTGCTTGAGAACGACTCCGAGCTGGTTATTGAAACGTCGTATTTTATTCATATTCCTGCAGATTTTACTCTGCTTTGACACATTTTCGCATTGTTTTGCTGGTTTTACCTTTGATTTAGAACAATACCGATATGAGCTTTGAAACAACGCATTTTATTCATGTTCCTGCACCTTTGACACATTTTCACAATGCTTGGATGAGTTTAGCTTTGCTTAAGAACGATGCTGAGCTGGTTATTCGAACATCGCATTTTGTCCTTATTCATGCAGATTTTACTCAGCTTTGATACATTTTCACAATGTTTTGCCGAGTTTAGCTTTGCTTGAGAACGATGGTGAGCTGGTTATTGAAACATCGCGTTTTGTTCATATTTATGTAGTTTTTACTCAGCTTTGACACATTTTCATAATGTTTTGCTGAATTTAGCTTTGCTTGAGAACGACACCGATATGGGCATTGAAATATCGCATTTTATTCATATTACTGCAGATTTTATTCTGGTTTGACACATTTTCACAATGTTTTGCTGAGTTTACCTTTGCATGAGAACAACGCTCAGCTGGTTATTGAAACAATGCATTATATTCATATTCCTGCAGTTTTTACTCTTCTTTGACAAATTTTACAATGGTTTGCTGATTTTATTTTTGCTTGAGAACGACGCCAAGCTGGTTATTAAAACATCGTATTTTATTCATATTCTTGCAGATTGTACTCTGCTTTGGCACATTTTCGCAATGTTTTGCTGTTTTAGCTATGCTTGAGAACAATACTGATCTAGGCTTTAAAACGTCGCATTTTATTCATATTCCTGCAGCTTTGACACATTTTCACAATGCTTGGCTGAGTTTAGCTTTCCTTGAGAAAGACGCCCGAGCTGGTTAATGAAACATCGCGTTTTATTCATTTCCTGCAGATTTTACTCTGCTTTGACACATTTTCATAATGTTTTGCCGATTTTAGCTTTGTTTCAGAACATCACCGATCTGGGCGTTGAAACATTGCATTTTGTTCACATTCCTGCAGATTTAGGTTCATTATTATTTTACATATCCATATATTTCTTTCGTTGCATTAGTGCAGCACCTTCAGTAATTTTCAAAGTGTGCACGTCATGCGTTCATCACTACTGTTACATACATCCCGGCTGATAAATACATAGCGAGCTCTTCTGAACAAAAAAATGATTTCGAGCTATTGCCATTATCACTGGAATCACTGGAAAAAAACGGTATTTTTAGGATTTTAATTGATTTACTGCCGGTTCTGGTTTTGGTTTACGTCCACTGTTAGTATAAAACCATGGCTGTGTTTGTAGTAGACGGATGGTCGCATTTATTATCGTGGGAAAGTTGCCTTCTTGTTACTGGAGCCAAGCTGGCAACGGTTTTGTTGCTTTATGGAAACTTCTAGCATTGCCTGAAATTAGGATACAAAGTCGTAGACAAACAATATAACAGCCATTCAGCAAGCTGCTACAGCGCTGTGACGAAAACAGCATAGCGCAACTCTCCAACATGAATCATGGATAGATATTGTCAACCAATGTGACATCATTACGATTTTTTTTATGTTTACAGCTACTGCTACTCTGCAAGTGTACACCAGTTCCGGAGTCAATGATGGTGTAGATCGGTTGACTGAAATCACCACGAAAAATTCCACAAACTCTTGGACCCAAAAGGCCATTCCGTTCACGTCATTTTCCGACTTTGAAATCTTGTTCCTAGCTCTCAAAGGTGACGACGGTAACAATACTTTTATTGGAATTGATTCCATTGATATCAGCTCAGGAAACATTTGTGAAGTAGAAACGACTACAACAGAAAAAACACAAACGCCCACCTCATCTCCTGCAACCATAATGCCATCCACAGAATCAATCCAAGACACTACTACTAAGTATGAAGTGTCGACTGCAGAAGATGTGACTTCCACCTCAAGCTATTTTACAGCGGTCACAGAAGAGACCACAACAGAAAAGACGGAATTACCCACCTCATATCCATCAACCATAGTTCCATACACAAATCCATCCCAAGATACTACTACGCAGTACAAAGCATCGACTGCAGAAAATGTAACTTCCATGTCAAGTGTTCTAACAACATCAGTCACATCGAGCCTTTTAACAGACCTTACCTCAACAGAACTAAAAACTGTGACCACTGAAGAAACAAAAGAAACTAACACTTTAAATGGATCTCCAACGACTCCACCACCAATTTTGAATGAAAAGAAACCTGGTGCAAGTAAGTTACGATTGAAAGTTTGACAATTACATTAATTAAAAAAAACCCTCAAAGCAGTAAAACTCTTAGGCCACTGCCATAAAAATAATTTTTTATAATGAAAGTATTGTACGAATCCTAATGAGAGATATTTTTACAACATAAACTTCCAAACGAGAGCAGATCAAACGTAATTTTGGAGGGAGCTGAAACATAATTTTTCAATATTTTTTCCCGGGCTTTTGGTCAATTTCCCTGATATATTTGGCAATTGCAAAAATGTCTCAAAGTTTCAGTTTACCTGGAGGGGATTGCAGCCCCGTCTTATTTCCATTGTCCTTGCATTATTGATCCGCCCTTACATTACTGATATACTATATTCCTAATTTAAGTCTGTAGTTCAAGAAATTGTTGGTATGCCCTGTACATTAAAGCTATGGATTAAAGCTATGAACCTATTTAAAACACAATACAATTTTTGCAATGTCTCTATAGCTGTTTTAAACTGGTAGAATCATTGATAAAGTATGTGGGGTCAATCCATGGTAAAGAGCTTAATTCGAAAGCTAATAGAGTACAGTTTCTTTGATTTTATCACGCAACGAAAGAGTGGTACGCAACAGCAGTGTTTGAAACAGAGGTACCGTATTTAAATTACTATCTCTTCAAATATTTCATTGTGAGTCTGGTTGGCTATTTTATTCACATGTACCCATATTTTGGAACATCTAACTGTAGTTTGAGTAAGTTACGGTAGCTTGTGCAGCCAAATGGCCTTAAGGGTAGACTATAAGAAAAAAAGAAAAGTTACAGCTTAGCGACATGAACCTTTCTAATTACAACTAAAAGATACCAAAGTATATGTGAATTTCTGTTCCTTGCAGCTGTGAAAGCACCTACAGTACGTAGCTAAATGTTTACGTCTCACATAAAGCCATAGAACTATATATTAAAAGCGGCAACTAGCTACCAGCTGTGCCATAGAAACTGTCCTGCCAAGTAGTATTCGTTCAAAACGTTCAAAAACGTTATCAGTAATGTTTTCTTGGCAATTAAAACGAATAAATAAAATTTTAATGCTGTACTTTACTTTTTTTTCTTTAGCACCATAAGTCAGTCGAAACAATTTAATGATCTTTTGACTGAACTGGCTCTTACTAATTCCTTACCTGCGTGCAACTTTTTGGTTTCAGTTAAATCAGTCGTAATGATTAAGACACGTCCGTGTTTGCATTAGACGATTAAATTCTTTATCGGTGGGAAGTATCTGTCTTGTACCTGGAGCCGAGCTAGCACCTATTTTTTAAAGCGCAGATGCTTTCAGCGCCGCACGAATTGAAGAAAAGAGACGCATCCGTACATGCAGCACTACAAATTTCAGTTAAATTGAAGGCAAAAAAAAAAACAACCATTTACTGTGCTGATTTAGCAGTGCAAAAAAAATAAACACGTAGCATACCAAATTGGATTACAGGTATTCATGGACTAGAAAAGTAGCAGCTTTAGCTGCTTAAATACTGTATATATACATACACTAATAATACAGTGGTCATCCCTGTTGTAGCTACCACCACTTTTACACTGACCAGTGAATGTGGACAATTCACTGACCAGTGAATGTGAACAATTTACACTGACCAGTGAATGTGAACAATTTACACTGACCAGTGATTGTGAACGTAGTGTTGCTACGTGATGAATTACGAAGGATTCTGCAACAGAGAAGAATCAAAACGGTACACATAATGTGAAATTGATATAGGCAACGAATTTACCTTTTTTTTTGTATTAAAAAAACGTATAGTGTTACCGAGATGTGGTGATACCACCCAAGGCAGAATGTACTCATACAAGCTATTTCACGGCGTGTTGTAATGTATAATCAGTAGGGTTTTATCCTTTCAATGAACAGGCCGTCTGATATGTATGTTCAAAAAGCATTAAGAGTAAGTTTAACATCACTAGACACTTAACTTTTTAAAGGAAACGATGGGATATAGTGTTACAGGTTGTAAGAGACAACAATATCAAATCAACCACGTTAAAATGTATTTTTATTTTCAGATCTTAGCTGGATAGCTGGAGTGGTGTTAGCTGTTGTAATTGCTGCAATTGTTGGTGGATTGTTTTTATACTGGAAGCGAAAACAAAGGTACACGTAGAGTGATACTATTTTTTCCTCAATTATGTCAATTCTTCATAAGGGGCAATTTTGAGCAAATGAAACGCACAAGTAAGAAAGTCTGCAGGCCGACCTACTGCACGAACTTCACAGGCAAAAAGAAAACAGACCTGTCTACAGATTTTTCGCAGACATGATCTAAAATGATAAACATGATTAAACTACGCCACAAAAAGTAGCCTCGACGAATATTAATTATTAACACTGTATCGGTTACAGCGTTTTGGCAGTAGTCAGGCGTCGAATATTATTTTTATTGTTGCGTGGAATTTGTTGTCCTTCTGAGGTGCTATCGGCAGTTTGCTGTATAGGGGCCTAAAACGCCAATATTATTAGTTGTCGGAAAAAATTATGCAGGAGAAATATACTTTTATTGGGGCCCGAGCCCACAGCTTCAGTATGCGCCCCTTACACCAGATTATACAACAGCTAATTATCAGTTACGTAACATACCATGCTCATGCACACTGCATACTACTGCACTTGAGTGCTTTATATTGTTTTAAACATTGTTATTATGCAACATTGCAATCAGCAAACCCCAGCTGAAAGATGTAGACTGACGATTAAAGAGTTTGTTTCAATATTGGTTTGTGCTGATAAACTGTAATTGATAAAGATACAAAACATTAAAACAAGCTTATCTAAACTGCGTGGTATATGCCAAAGTAGCACGAATAAGAAAACAAAACGAACTCGTTTGATGTTTAATGTAAGGTTTAACCGATGCGAAGTTAGAAGAGCGAAGTATCACAAATAAACTTTCCTTTATTGTTTCAGATACTGCAGTATTGCTGTACTGTTTAGGCCACGTGAAACCTTACTGCTGTATCCAATAATTCTACACGTTAATACAATTAAAGCCACAGTCCAAATTTCAAAACTTTTCATGCCCAAACAAAAGAAGAAGAATGTAAGGCAACACACTCGACTGCATTCTTGGCGAAATTGTTTCAGTGTTCTTTTGTCACGTTGTCTACTTTAACCCTACTGGTGATACATATATCATTTTTCAAGATTTTCTAGCACTTTTCCAGACACGGAGTTTCATTATGACTTCTAGGATATTTCCAGGTTTTCAAGGACTTGCACGAACCGTGAAATACCTGTAGAGCTCAACTAAACACACTAATACGATTAGTTTTTAAACACTTTCCAGCGAGGTTGCTTGACAAGTACAATCACTAGCTGATCTAACGTGTGAAAAAGTAAAAATGGTAAAAACATTTGCATACAGCAGTAAGGTTTCATGTGAACTAAACAGTATAGCAACACTGCAGTATCCGAAACCTTAAAGGAATGTTTGTGTTCCTTTGCTGTTTTGACTTCGGAGCAGTTAAGCCTTACCTTAAGCATCAAACGAGTTCGTTTTTGTTTTCTAATAGGATTTTCATGTCTTACACAGCAGTGGGAAGGGAATGGGGGGCACCATTGCATGCTAGTTTAGATGGGGAGGAATACTGCAGAAAATTACTGCAGGGAGGAATCTGTAGACAAGATAGGGAACCGCTGGAAAAGTGTAAAGCCTTGCGAGTACAGAAAGCTAGTCTATTCCATTTTAGACTTCCATACATCCTAAATGGCTGGGAATATTATAGCATAGACTTTGTCTGTCTGTCCATACGTCGCCTTTTTCAGCTCCGTAACTGTATCAGATAGAGATGAACGGTTTTTGACCGTTAGATTCAGCGTCACAAAATAGTTGAAAACACACGGCAAATAAAAAGATTGCTGCTTCCTTATATCTATTAGTCTTTCTCGACATAACGAAATAATAACATTTGATTGTCGCATTTAACCATTACAGGGAGACACACAACCGTAAAAACAAAAGGATTAGATGAACGACATGCATTTGCTTCATTAAAATAAAAACTCTTGACACCACGTTACATGGATAAATAGGAAGCCTCTCGAACCAAATTCTTCGTTAGCTGCTACTTACGAAACTAAAACGGCAGGTAACAAAATTAGACGTGAAAGCCGGAAATAAGGCCTAAAATCACGTTGCCAAGGCAACGTCAAGTCTCCACACCATGTTGCATAAATGAATAAGGCTACTCTCCCATTAGTTGCTGCTTACGAAATTTAAATGGCAGGTAAAAATTAGGCCTAAAATCTAAAACTAGGCCTAAAAGCTAACAAATTTTTTGACCAGTTATTGTAATCGTTACTACTTTCAGATTGTGTAATGGAGATTGATTTTTCAGAGCGTGATAGAGGTGTGCACCTAGACGTTTTCAATAGTGGCGGAAATGGCGGAAGTGTACAGAAGACCGGTTACGACTCGGTAGTCGCTGCAGCTGTTTTGTCATCGTCATACTAATACAAACCAAAAAAACTTGTAACATTATACTTTGTAATTAATTTGTTATAGTGGAGGATTTGCAGCTTACTCTATGTTAGTACTATATTCTGTTGTGTTCTTATCAACACATTGTACAAGACATTTTAAAAATTATTTTTACAGGCACATTGAGCAAGGATTGCTAAACATTGATAATCCATTGTTTGATGATGGCACGGATGATTACCAATCGGTGAGTTGTGTAAAGGATAATGACCGAAAACCGCGGGCATTCCTAAACAATGCTCGAGGGCGCGCAGCGTCCCGAGGACCATTGTTTAGGAATGCACAAGGTTTTCGTCATTATCCGACTTAATGCCCATTACGGCGAAGAGCTCGTCCCCATTGTCGGCTATTGTTGGCAGACGTTCTATGCTTTGAAAGAACGTGGTATTGTTACGTTCTTGAAATAACGGACCATTGTTTTACATTATTGGTAAAGATTCGAAAATAGTTGAACGTGTTGGGGGAAACTAAAATTCTTGGTAGGCTACTGATGATCAAAATGCCTTATCGTATTCCGTGTTTGTGCTTTTCGGTGTGCATGTTTGTGCGTTGCGTGGCAAAAATCAGAACAGAACTTTAATACAAAGACAACAAACTTTTGGCAGGTCAAATGAAAATGGGCGCGAATACCTTGAATACATATTAAATGTTTAAAAAATAAATCAACGTGGGTTAAAACATATAAAAGGAAAGAAGAAAACAAGCCGAACAGCTATGTGACCTAGGTTCGAATTGGGTTGATAGTTTGAATCCGGGTCATGCCACTCCAAAGGTGGCTTACTGTACTACGTTAATTCTAGTGTATTATTTTTGCTGTATGGCTTGTTTTCCTCTTTCCTTCATGTAATTTACAGGAATTTCTGCTTATTTATTTAAAACATATAAAAGTGCAACCAAAGAGTCAAGGCATTTTCTCTTCCCGACAATCCTCCTCGTTGTCCTGGCAACGTGCGCAGACTGTATCAAAATTATTGGCCTGAACATGCAAATACTGAGGTTGTGTATTTTTGCCCCAAAAAGAAATACAGTAATAACATTTTGTATTACAACCGCCCCGTGGGTAAAAATGTTCCGGGCAACATCATCAAAAATGTTGCAACAGATGCCAATTGCTCAGTTGGATGGCTAATAAAGCAATCACAACATTCGTGTCAGCAACAATTTTGTATCGACCCAACGTAGAAGAGCAGCTCATTGTGCAAACAACTGGTCACCGTAACTTGAAATCCTTACAACAGTACAAGAAAAGTAGCCGTAGTATGCAGGCAAACACCATCGGTATTTTGAACGTCGTAGAAAATGATCAGGCCGGAGTGTTACAAATGAAAACCCGGTCAAACATTTGGTGATTAAAAACTGTAACCATTTTACTAATCATTACGAAATCTTTTGTAAACGTAACGGCATTGTAATGTAGTGCTTTGCTACTTCAAACGTGTTTTTTGTTTTGTTTTGTTAAAATAAGCTGTTTTTCAAACCCCGGGCATTCCCTAGGGAATGCCCGCACTTTTCCCGCCTCAGATGAAAGTGCGGGCTTTCCCGGCAACAATGGGTTTTTACATTGTTGCTTATTGTTTCAGCTGGGCTTTCCTTCGCCGAAAAGGGCATTAAGTAGATCTAACAATATCTTGCTTAGAGTTCGTAAGTTGCACAGCTTCACACAGAGCCTTTTTCCTATAAGTATTCTGCAATGTAAAACCTGACTTTACCGTTTTACTACAAAATTAACTTTCAGTAGCTCTGATTTGCATGGAATGCAGTGTTTCTTCAGCGGTTCTTCCAGTAACTTTTCAAGTGATCGATTGTGTCAGAACATCCCTGTTAAAATTGGGGAGATTAATTTGACAATTATTGGCAGCTGGTGGATAGAGTAATTCGTGTAAGCCATAATGAGTTATTCAGTGTGTGGTTTGTGAAATATCACGGCGGCTAAAATATTCTTGCTTCACGATATTTATTGTCAGAGTAGTTATACGGAGAACTGTCTATTCGTAGAGACTTGACCTGCACCATTACATCTTAATTACCTCCTCACATGCTAAGTAGGACTACTGCTTTAAGCAATGAACGATGCAGTTGATCTCACTTTAGTATCTGAAATTTTACCACCTGAATAAGTAATTTTAATGTGTGATGGGTTAGAATTGATGCATGTGTGTTCCCATCCGTATTTTCTTCGTTTTACCAGCGATTGTTGATATAACTTCAATGATCCAATTTTTGTTGTGTACCCTGTGACTGTGCACTACAGATATCGTTTATTAAACCAAGAGAATTTCTGATTACATGAGATTACTTCGCCTTACTGCTGCCTTTGGGAAAATATCAGTTGAATTTTAAAAACTAAAAAAAATGAATGTTCTCCTTCAGTTAAAATTTCAAGCATGGCTTTCCTATACACACCAAAGATTGAATACGTTAAGCTCTTAATATGTCTTACTCCTTGCTTTCTTTTGATGGGTTTTATCCTTCTTAAGTTCATTGGTGTCGCAGAGCAGTGACGGTCCCTCACGTTCTTGATTGTCACCATCATCATGGTGTTCATCACCATTTCCATCCTCTGTGATTCATAGCGAGTCATTTGAGCGATAATTCTGTCCTATAGTCTGGGGTTTTTCAGTTTTTTGCAGTAGGTACAGATATACGATAATTTCATTGGTGTCGCAG
>JAHWFP010167776.1:0-37667 GCA_023313725.1 Lithobius niger | reverse complement strand
GTAACAGCGGAAAAGATTTGATTTTTCTTTTGGGGAGAGGTAAAACAGAAGGCTGTCCATGGGGCGCCAAAAGTGTGGTAACCAAAGGGCGCCTGTGCCAATGGCACAATGGCAGTATGGCCAGTCCGAGCCTGCGTCCAGCGACTTCAGTAGAGCACTCACACTTCTGAACTATAGCGGCTGTGGATGGGACCGTCGGTGCCGCAGCAGTAGAATGTCAAGCGTGCACCTTCCAGGTATAGCAGACCTAATTTTATGAGACATTCCACGACCTATGCACTCGAAGATAACAGCAAGTAATTGTCTGCCTGGTACAAAGCTAGTAACTCCGACAACGTGCAACTTTATTCCCAATCCTGTTCCCTAATAGTTACGCATAATGTTCGCCCGCCTTCATGTATTCCTGATTAGGCCTTCCTATACCTTATCCCATTCTGCACGTCTTTGTGCAGAGTTGGGTTTATCTTTAGTTAGTGAACAATATGGAAAGGTATCATAGTAGTTGCAGTGCCTTTGATAGTAGTACCAGCTACAGGAAAGCATTACAAAATCACCCCACAACCACGAATTGCTTTGGTACTCACCGTCAATATCTACTTCTTGAACCATGGCTTTCAATTCGTGAGCTTGTGGCCTGAGGCCAAAGGAACGCATTACCATTCCCAATTCATCTGTGGTGATATCCCCACTGCCATCTTTGTCAAAAAGATTGAAGGCATCTTGGTATTCTGAAAAAAATTTGTACAAAGGTACACCTGGTTAAAAACAAAAATACAGCTTCAAAAATAGTAACACACAATGTGAATAGTAACACACAATGTTACAGTTTGGTGTTTTTTTTCCCTAATTTATCCCTAAAAAGTTATAGACCCTTTTTGTGACGCCAGGGTGAAAATGAATATTTTAAAATAATGGCTTAACTTTATATGTTTGGAACAAAAGGGGATGCGTGATGTTTCCTACAAAATACTAGCATTACAATTTATTTTATTTTAGTATTATGACTGATTATTGCTTTGGTTTAATGCTTTTGCATTGGATCCAAAAGTAATTTGAAAGTAATTACCTCATAGAGATTGCATAATCCCTATTATGCATAATTTTACCGATTTCAACAAAATTTGAGAGGACAGATGGAGGCTGAAAATGGTGTCCTGAAAGTAGTTTTCCACGCATAACTTAAAAAATTTTAATCGAATTGAAAACAAACAAGTAACAAAAATCTTCAAAATTATAAACTTGTCTTGTTGAGAAGGGAATCTGGTGGGAAGGGGCAGTGAGGGCTAAATGTTCACAAATTGGAATGAAATAGAAAATAAATTGAAACAAAAATTCTACCATTGCTTAGACTTGATACAGCAGCAATGGAGACTTCATAAATATAAGAACAAATATACGTACTAACTAACTATCACCACAAGAAAATAAAACCTTTCTGAAGATAAAGCCTTTCTTTTACGGTACATTCATTTTGTATAAAATCTTAACGTTCGGTACTGTAATTGTCCGTATGCTGAAATCAGCCCGATTACGGAAAAACAGGAGTTCTTGTAAAAAATGCATCCGGAATTAAAACAGAATAATATTTATTATGCTGTTTTAATGCTGGATGATGCAGCAATATTACACCTGCACCAAGCAACTCACAATCGTACTGGCACTTGTAGAATAGAATAGCAATTTATTTTCATGTACAAAACAGTTTTGATGAGCTCGGCTTGGTAGTTTTGGAAGGCATTGATAGTGATTAACCAGTTATCCCATCCTGCTGAACCTGCAGCTAAATGCCTAATTTTCTTTTTCTGTTACCGTTCATCTTAGTTCTAGAATTTCGCCGAATTCTACTGCCGTTATAAATTCCACGGAATGTAGCAAGAATAGTATGAGAGTTTCATGTCTTAGGCTACCTTGCGACGAATGTCCCTTAATTAGGGCAGGCAGCCAAGGTTGAGGAGGAAGTCACGTGCTGTAGACAGGTTTTTTTTTTTGGCAAAGTCACCAGATCTAAAGTGTCTTTTTAATCCCGTTTGACAGACGCTTTTAATTTACTCCTCTGCTCAGTGAATTGAGTTTTATTTCAAATGAAGATCCTGATGGCATAAAAAAATGGAATCGAGATGATGATATTAAGGAGTCGTTGGCTTCGGTAGAAATAGCTAGCTTAAAGGTGACGCTAAGTGTCAATTATAGTCCATAAAAAATCCTTGTAGCCAGTTAAACTGGCGTGGGTAGACGATGTTTATATCAAATTTCTTGATTTGCTACAGAAAATAAAAGTATAGCTTCATTTCTTTCCCGTCAAATGAGATAATGACTCCCGTTTCCATAGGGTAAGGTGGACTGTTGGTTAGCACGAGTATCTTACGTACAAATGGTCACTGGCACAAGTTTGACCTCATCCATCCCATTTTCGGCGAGAGAATTCTCTGTGATGACACATGCTCATGTCAATTGTGGATTACAAGGGACTCTGCATGTTGCGGTTCGTGGTTCGTCATTGCTTTTTTGCCCCTTTTTGTCATTTTCTTTCCCTTATTGCCTTTCAGGTAGATAAGATTACGAAGAAACATTATTAAAACAAAGTCTTTTCAAGGACTTTAATACTGACTCAAGGGTTGGAAAAATTATGCATGGCATTTTTCAGCCGTTTGCAATTCCCCACTATCCCCTTTGAAAGTGTGCAGTGCCTACAGTGGCACATAAACTATCCTAGAAATTTCCTGTTGAAATTAGCTAGAATAATTGTCCGGCTCCTTTCTGGCACCATGGCTTCTCGGGATTGGGTTTGAGGTTTAACCGTATGTTGACAGCTAGGTCATTAGCGTCAACCTCAGTCACAGTGCAATGGTCTGGGTTGCCACTGCACCACACACAACACGTAGCACATAGCTTAGGCTGGGAGTAACAAACCTTCCCACAGTAAGACAAAGAATCTGAACGAATTGGCCTGTTGGTAAGACTATCACATATGCTGTAACATGACATGAGGGGGATACAATCCCTGAACAGAGACGGAGTCGACGTGATGTGATGCATTGGCTGGCTAGTTTTTCCTGGCAACTGAATACAGGCGTAGACTGTTGATCAGTAACGCTAGGGGCCATGGAACATGTATAGTTTTTGCTTAGGAGAGAGAAACTCAACCCCAAAAGGGAACATTTGCTAATATTCTGCAACTCAATTAAACACACATCTATTCATTAAAACTTGAAACTATTTCAGGAGTTTCATGACTTTGCTTGTGAATTTACAACTCGTCTCCATATATGTTTTTCAACAAAAATCAATACAAATTGCGGTAAAAAACGTATCCACTCTTCATCTTGCAGCCATTTGCTGCACACACAATTGTCCATGTCGGAAATACTTTGGTTTCCGCAGAAACGTTCCAAAGGTTTAGGAATACTCACTAGCACTGCCACCAAGTTATACTCACTAGCAGTCAGACAATTTCAGGACTTCTATATTAAGATTCACCACCCCAACACATCCTCCACTGACCACCCACGAAGATTGGCACATCTGTGTTGGATACATCTTGGTGAAGGCCAGCACCGCAGGGCTTCGTCATCTCATACCAGACCCATCCACAGGAGCAGTTCTCGCAAATTTTGCAGCGGAGAATAATTCCCGCCTCCATGCATGACTATAACCCACTCATGCCTGCTGTAGCCAATTGGCAAGAGCTACAAAATGGAGTAAAACGTCCCAAGGCCTGACGCAAGTTTTGTGAGGCTCCCGGGGACACTGAGCATAGTGACCAGGAACAACCCAGTGCAAGGTGTCCTCGTTTCCAAACCTAAATGAATGCCAGTTCAAATCCATAAAATGACCTACCCATCACGGGACTTTAAAAAAGTCACTATAATTAATTTGGGCATGAAACGGTTAAAACACCACCACTAGGTAGGCTTTCGTGAAGATGTATCTAGGAGTGATTGCATCATGCCTTCACTACGGCGATTACAAACTTAGCAACGACGGGACCGGGTCTCCTCCGTTGACCAGAGGAAGATTAGCCCTTTGTCCTTGCTGTCATAGACATCGCCAAATAAAAATTTGTGAAATAATTCTTAGTTTCTTACTCTGCGATGCTGTTGATACCCTGAATTTCGCGCCTGAGTTTTTGGGTATTTATGGGATCGAAACAGATCCAGGGGCCACCTTTGGTCCACCTACCTAAGACGGCATCATGCACACTAGGTGGAATATCGGCCTTACACAAAGCCGCTTTACGCAAACAGAAGTTCCCTGAATGGAGCTGTTTCTTTACCCTTGTAATCTGGCACACTGACCATTTGTCAGTAACCTGCACCTTCCGTATCCCATACGCAGATGGAAATCAGATGGTGATTTCTGTACCGTCTACGTTTCTAATTTACAATCTGCGAAAATAATGGGATGTTTTTGGCCTCATACATTCTTCTGATTGCATCTGCCATGACGTTTTGAATTGCTTTTTGAAACGTCTCCCATTGCCGCTTCCATGAGCATCGCAAAGGATGCTGGTCCATTACCTATCTCATAGGGCATTTTTTGAACAGCCACGCCTCCATATGACAACAAAAAGAGACTATTTCTTGTTATGGGTCTCCGTGGTAATCTGAAAGAAACCGGACTTCATGTGCTGAATCATGAGGCAGTATGCCTTGCCAAGCATTGAGAATATTTAACTGGCAATACTTGTTGCCTGTGTCTTTGACCGTTTTAGTATTCATCAGATATCAGTCAAGGCAGAATTTTTTCTCTCCTGCCTCTCTTTTCGGTGCAATCTCTGGTACAGTTTCCCATGGACTGGCAGAGCATTCAATTACGTCATTCTGAATCCAATCATGCATTTCGGCTACAATTGCTCTAGTCACCCTATAGACTGGTCTGTGTGGCAACCGCATTGGGTATGTGCCTGGTTCAAATTCAATCTTTGTGTTGGTAGAGGTTAGTGAAGCCAAGTTTTGATGTCAACACATGCTTAACTTGCATGTTACACTTCCGTAACATCTTGCAGTGTGCTTTGCTGCAATGTGGTTCTTTGATTTTCTTATTCAACAATGTCTATCCATTACATGATGTTCATCCTCCATCTCCTGCTCAAAAATCTAAACTAGTTCATTTCTTTACTGCCCGTAACTAACCAAAGGAATGGGTTCTTGTTGCTCATCTCCCATCTTTCAGTCACCATTCGTAGTGTCGGGGACAATGATTGGTGCAAAAAATCCCTACACTACAATTACACTGTTTGTAGCATTCTCCAAAATTAGAAAAGTTTGCTGCATAGCCAACCAATGCCCTGTTCTATGCATGACCCATCATCTTGATTTTTCCACCAGAAAGAGAGGAAAAAGTTGACCCCATTCCACAGCTTGCCCTTTGCCTGCAAAACTCATACTGTGTGGCCCGAAATTATTATGGAACTTGCTCCTGTGTCAAGCTAAAGAAGGATCACCAGCAGCTTTCAGGTTTATTAATGACACTGAATGTTCTTCACTTAGTTTCAATAACAACACCTTTGAAAAGCTGAATGTTAGGTGCAAAACCACATTTAACCACGCCTTTACACAATTCGCCTCTAGCTTGGTAATCCGAGGATTTCTGGGTTGTTACTTGATTTAAGCTAGTAGTTCGAGTGTCCAGACAAGCTCCAAAACTAGGAAGGAATTTGTTAGCTAGGTTAAACCGAGTAATTACCCAGAAATTCTAATACAGCCCTGTTTTTTGAAGGCCAGCATTCACTATCAAAAGGCTATCATTTTTGGTTGTCTCCCTTTTTCGCTTGTATTCGCAGTTTTTTTGAACGTTTGCAGTTTTCTGTCCTGTATTTGGCTGACTGCTCGTAGTTTGCGAATGTTTTCTAGCTAGATATCCTCTCAGGTCTACACTGGCTATGCTAACATATTTTACTCAATTACTGTAGATAGCCACGCAGCACATATTAGCTGTCTGACTGGCATGCAGCACTACCTCCTTCTTCATGGGATGGTTTCCCTGCAGCAAAGTTTTAGCTGCACTGCGTTGACCAACACCCATCCAACTAATTTTTTTTTTCACAGACTGGGTGTGTTGGGGTGGCTAGTACATTCGCTGTGAAACAGGAATCTACTCACCTCCACCCCTTCCCCTTTCAATTCGTATGGACTCAAAACGACGCCCACAGTGATATTGTTAGTGAGCCCGGTGCATTTGCACAAATTTGACATTAGTCATCGGAGAAATAAATCCCAAACAATTGGAACAGGACGTAGAGTGCCTCTTCATTCATTTTTACTATCTACACGATGGGAAGGTTGGGCATTAAGAACTGCTCTGATCCTAAACAATGACCTCAAAAAAGAAACGAAATTAGCCTGTGGTCTGGGTAGGGGAGTGGTGGTGTTATTTGACGAGAGGTCGCAGAATCAAGTCCCCCCACGCATTGGCCACAAGTACTATTCTGCACTCATGTCAAGAGGGGCATGTAAAAGATCCTAGAATTTACAATTGGACTGACCTATCAAAACTCTCCCTCTCGCCTTCTGACACTGTGGCTTTGGTTGTGAGTGTGTCAAACTACCAGAAGACTCCCTCTACCAGTGCACACCCACGTATTTTTTTCAGGGGGGGAACAAATAACAAACTGAATTCAATGTATATTAAACGTATATATGACATTGTAAACTAAGGGTTGCAAGTCAATCCATCTCCTAGTCGTATTGAGGAAAGACCCCCCCCCCCAGGTGATGTCAAACAACTTTGTCAAGATGGTGCCTCCTTTTGTGTTCGTGCATATTAAGAAAAGCACCTCCTGCTACTTAATGGTCGAATATTTTCTTTGAAGTTTAGCCTTTTTAACACTTCTGTAGAAGGTCCAATGTGTTCATGCATCATATTAACAGGCCTATATGACTCCTGAGCAGAGAACTGCACTAAAAGACTGTAACAATTTTGCCCACATTGGGTTCGTTTATTATTTTTATTTTTTAACAAATCATTTGCATTTACCTGTTACTTGCTCATCTGTAAGGCCGTACAGCTTCTGCAACCGTTTGATTTCAGGGTCTGCCTACAGAGAAAAATCATTGATTCTATTCAAGTCAAACTGTTTTAGTAGAGTTTCTAGAAATAGTCTCCAGATGGGCGGAGGAGAGGGAGAGAGAAGGGGAGGCGAGGAGATGGGTGCACATTTTTAACTAGCTTCAATTTTCAAACTTGCTCCTAAATACAGAAAATGGGAATATTTATTTGGGTTTACCATATAAGTCACAGCAGACAAACTAACAGCAGAGTTCATGGCTCTGATTTTGAAGTCAGGCACAATTTTTTATGCACAATATACAAAATATAATTCACAACAGAAGTAAATGAAACTAGGTAGCACAACAGCAAAAATCATACACTAATAACAGCCCCGATTCGGTACACCTTAACATGAACGTAGACATGACATGACCGGGAATCGAACCAACGAACTTCAGATTACAACTCAGATGCTCCTGGCATCTGAGTTATCTCTCCAAGGCTATAGGGGCCATATCATCTTAATGAATCATTAGCCATATTTTTTGCTTACTGTTAATGTCAATCTATGCGTCATATAATTTCTTTAAACTCCAGAACTCACAAAATCGATCCATCGATTATTTAGATGCAAACTTATTGAAATTGTAACAAATTTCTTTTTTTATTAGTTTTTTGCTGAAGACTAAACGTTTGATAGAATGTTGACATCAAGAAACAGTTTTTCGGAGCAGTTTTTCGCTATTTGCAAGTATTTTGATGGATACTGGATGGTTGCTGGAGGTTTGCGGATCTGGTAGAACCCCTGGAGAGGGGTTGCTGGTATGTCAAGGTAGCGTGAGAGCTACCACGCTCCTTCAGCTGCTATGGGAACTATTCTGGACAATCTTTTGCCCCCGACGGTGATTGGAGGTTTCCCGGTTCAAATCCCCGGGTTGGCCCCTCCCTTTACCAGAAATTTCTTCTTCTCAAAAAGTCTGGTAATGTTCAAAATTGAGCCAGTTCAGCCACACGAGCATTAAGTTGCTTCGGCTGACTTAAGGCTCAAAGGAAATAATTTTAAAATAATAAGTTAAAAACCAAAAACGTTTTTTACTTTGGATTTTTATCCACTTTGGATTTTTTTTTCAACTGGTACTGGTACACACAAAAAAAAAAAAAACCACAAACGTCGTTTGGCCGTATTTTAAAGAATATTCCTACACATTTTCATTCGAACCCCTCTTGCATTGGCCCTAACTGCAACAGCGCAGAAAAACGGACAAAAAGGTAAGAGACTGACAGACCCACTAAAATGCCAATCCGTACAGTTAACACGAGAACTCGTTCGATTCGCTCACTTGGACATTAGTTCATTTTTTATAAAATTATTATTTGACTAATGCAAGGATGCTTTGGCTACAAGTTTCCTTGTTATGGTGCACAAGCCCGTGTTTTCGGGAGCAACCTTTGCGGATCATTCTGGATCTTAAACCAAAAGCACGGAATCCTTACGAGAAGCAGGTTCGTGTGTTCGTGAAAAACCCGACGATACGCGAGGGTGATGTCATTGGCCTAAAATGGGCATAACTAGAATGAAAGCAAAACTGCTTCCTCTAAGTGAGATATACTTTCAAGAACTGTGGATTGTTGGTGGCCAATAAAGCAGTGACATTTGCCGCCATATTGGTACCAGATTGGCACCAGTATGTGTTTTGGAGGGCATAACTACAAGGTGCACTACATAAAAATGGAGGAAAAAACAACGGAAGAGCGGATTTCTTAGACTTAAAATAACGTTGTTTTCTCCAACAACAAAAATCGCGCGTTTTAGGTCTAAGACATCACTCTTCACAGCATCGGCTTCAGTACGACGCCCTTCTGTTTCTCTCTGCAGTGCCCCTTGCAGCTAACCTATTAAGGCTCCAGCGTAGAGTTATATACAATAATACTACGTCGTGTCACTGCTCTATAAGTGATGGTTTAAGCTTTTATTTATGTAATTACACAAGGCTATTTTTAGGCCTAGTGTAATTCAGTTGTGCAGAATGCGTTTCACACGTTTACAACCCCCCTTCTGTGTGCACAGCGTGAAACAGAAAACTATTGTACCAACTTTGACCGTCCGTCCGTCGCCATCTTCAAGTTCACAACGGTACCAGACAGACACAAACTTCTTTTGCCATTAGATTCTACGACCAACAATTAATTAAAAAAAAAAAACCGGCCACTTAAAATATCGTTGCTTCCTTTCTAACATTCGTTCTCGCTGTGAATCGATGAAATAATAACATCTGACCGTCGCACTTACACACTACAGGAAGACACGCAGCCACAAAAACAAAAAATTTGCTAACGACCTACATTGGCTTCATTTAAAACAGTCTCGGCACCGTGTTGCAGGGATGAATAGGCCTATTCTCGAACCAAATTGTCCATTAGCTGCTACTTAATACGAAATTCAAACGGCAATTAAAAAAAGTTAGGCCTTAAATCACGCTGCCACGACAACGTCAAGTCTCCGCACAGTGTTGCATTAATGAAAAAGCCTACTCTCGAACCCAATTTTACGTTAGCTGCTACTTACGAAATTAAAACGACAGGTAACAATTAGGACGAAAAGCCATCAATCAAGCCTAAAATATAAACCGTAAACCGTAAAAAATGACGGAGCTTAAAAGACCCGATATGTACTAAAATTCGGAATTTTTGAACTTTACACTGTAATATTCTAATAACTTAAATTTTAAAATTCAGAATAAATTTAAAACAAAATAAATATCAAAGTTTAAATATGAAAATTTATTATTTAAATGTTTGTATTTTTTATTTCTAATAACTTTAATGCATAATTGTAATCTTTATCCTTTTTTTATTAAATTTTGAATATTTAAATTTAAATTTTTTTAAATATATTTTCAAGTTTTTTTTAATTTTTCATTTCGAGTTATTTAAATTGTTTGATTTGTTCCAACTTCCAGAAAATATTTAACAAACGCATTACAATTAAGGCCGCTAAAATCAATTAAGTGGTTCTCGGGAGCGCACGCCTGGGTTTTTTCTTAACGAATGAAACGTTTTTTTACGACATGGTCTAAAAAAAAAATTCCGATCACACATCAGCACTTTCACCGAACGTTTCCTGGAGCCGATGGCCACATCACTTCTGTGCCATTCACATGATTGCCTCGAAACAAATGTGAGGGTCATCCAGATGCATGTCACAACTAAAAACTCGATCAATAGAATGACTTTTTATCAAATATGGACCTGTTTCACGCTGATACTGGCATTAAAACTTAGCTATTGTACTCCACAACGAAATATAAGTTACTGATTTCGTTTTGTTTGGTAAAAAAATAAAAGCCATCGCCCGTATCTGAAAAATCACGAATAAAACGAAAAGTAAAAACACCCGTCAATTTTTTACAGCATCACACCCGAGAACCACTCAATTAATTTTTAGCGGCCTAAACTGAAATCCTTCTTTTCTTATTTGTGAGACGTGTTTACGTAGATTGCGTTTGCCTGATTAAACGAATTAAACCACTCCTACGAGTCTCGTACCCGCTGCCAACCTCTGAAACACCATATGTTGTTTGCGCCCCAAAGCAGATTAGATTACACCCTCTAATCCAATGATTACTCCTGGAGGAAACGCAGCTCAACTCCTCCTGTTGCAGTCCGTTTGCGCTACTTAGCGTCTTGCGTCACCAGATTTCCGCATCGTACGAACCAATGCGCGGATAACAGTCAAACGACTTACAGAACTGGCTACTGATTTTTGCAAAACGATAAAGTGGATTTTTTTTGCCGGATTAATTAATCAAATTCAGTTTTGAGGAATGCTAACTAGCTATAATGCACGGATGTGTGGCTGCAACGTTTGACTAATTGAAAATGCGAAATGCGATGCTGACAATTTTTCCACATTAAAAAAAAAATAGATTTTTACAGTTTTATTTTCGCAGATGACTTTATTACGTAACATGCCGTAACTTCCATCATATAAGTTGAAAGTAATAATTAACAGCAATGTAACAAATGTTTGATTACCAAACGTTGTTTTCTCCGTTACGAGTTACAAATTATTCAGATAACTCCGTTACGGGTTATCTGAAAATATCGCGTGGGAAGGAAGAGATAGTTTTTTTGGCGAATAATCAGTGAGTGAGTAAAATTCGCGATAATTACTTTACATATTTTCCAAAGAGTAAAACGTTTTCCATTACACAAAGTACAAAATTCACCTTGTTCTTAAGATGGTGACACTTTTAAATTAGTCTTATATTGTTTATTATGATATTAAGACATTTTATAGGTGGTATCTCAAATGATTACAACACTTCGCTTTCCCTTTATTTGGAAATCAGCGTAAAACGTGCGCAATTTACTATACTTAGCCGGTTTAAAAATTAGGATTTGTTTTCATTATTAATTTATTTGTGCTTTAAGTCAGCCGAAGTAATTGAATGCTCGTATGGCTGAACCGGCTCAATTTTGAACATTACCAGACTTTTTAGAGAAGAAGAAATATCTGGTAAAGAGAGGTGCCAACTCAGGGATTCGATCCGGGAAACCTCCGATCATCGTAGGGGCCGAAAGATTGTCCAGAATTGGCACGAATAGCTCCCATAGCCGCTGAAGAAGCATGGTAGCCTCTCACGCTACCCTGGCCGGCAGTCCTGGCGGGGACTTACGAACAAATACACTAGTTATACTTTGCTGTCAGGATTATAAAAATATAATAATGAGCTCTGGAATGACAAACTGAAATTAGTACCATTGCCCACGTTGCTGAGAATTAAGCTAGAAAAGCTAACGTACAAACCTTGTGTTCGGAAAACAAGTAAAGCCTCCTACGCCAGACAACTGAATGATTTTTACCTGAAGCCTCTGGTATTAGTAATACATAATGTTATTTTTTCACAAAAATAACTGCGTAGGGTTCAACAGTGAAGCTGTCTGTCGTATATTTTATCCTTTGTGCGCCGTGTACGCTATCCTTTGCAAATGCCAAAAGAATTGTCTTTGAGATGTAAACTGCGTCTATCTCGGTTGGCCTTGGTAAGATTCCTACGCTAAATATGTATGCGCTGTCCAGTTTAATTTTGACCGATCTTCAGCTACGCATCCCCTGAAGGCAAGCATCACGTTACCTATCGGACGTTGTAGACTGCTCGATTCCCTTCTTCTTTATCCCTTCCCGTCCCTCATCACCGGGTGTGTGTGTGTTGGGGGGGGGGGGGGGATGGAAGTTATTTAAGTGATCCTTTCAAGCGTGGGCCAACTATTAAACAATATCTGTAAGGATATTGCAATGTGTACTTTTAACTTACCACATGGCAATATTCAAATTCTAACATTTTATTTGAGTTTAATTACAATTTTTGACCTCAGCTTTTCTTTATCTGGACTAAAACGTTGAATAACGTTTGAATTATTAAGATTAGTTTGTTCAATGATCCAATTGTCTTTATTAAAACGGATATTTTCCACTGAAAAAGAAACTATTCTTAACAAAAAATAAAAATAAAATAAAAAATATGTGCAAAGTGGAGGTACTAACGCGAAATTATCGGATAATTAGTGCTATTACCCTTGCAATTTCGTGAAGTTGACGACATTGCTGCTATGCAATTTCGCTGAATGCAACAAGATGTAACACTGTTTATTTCAAAGAAACGGAGCTAGTCAGAATGGCTCGTTAATACGATTATCGTGGCTGAGTTGTGAGAGAGCTCATCTTGGTTGCTGGAAGTTTGCGGATCTGGTCGAACCCCAGGAAATGGGACCTTCGCAAAGTCCCCGCAAGGACTGCCGGCCAGGGTAGCGTGAGAGGCAACCATGCTCCTTCAGCGGCTATGGGAACTGTTCTGGCCAATTCTGGACAATCTTTCGGCCCCTACGATGATCGGAGGTTCCCCGGATCGAATCCTCGGGTTGGCACCTCCCTTTAACATTTTCTTCTTCTCTAAAAGTCTGGAAATGTTCAAAATTGAGCCGGTTCAGCTATACATGCATTAAGTTTCTTCGGCTGACTTAAGGCTCAAAGAAATTAATTTAAAAAAAAAAATTGGTTACGTCCCGTTTCGCCAAATCCCGTTTTGCCAAAAAGTAAGCAGTTTAAAAGCCTTTTCCTACAGGGCAAATCCCGTTTCGCCAAATCTCGTTACGCCCAATACCTATCATGAAACACACGAAATGTAATACATTATTCCTGTGTAATGGTCAAACATTTATAAACAAACACCCGTTTCGCAGAATGCCGTTCCGCAGAATAATCCTATTCAAACTACGTGCCTCGTTCGCGCTACTTTGTTCGCTGCGGGTAAACATGTAACACCAGAAACCGCAACTAATCACAAATTCCTTCCAATTTGGCATGCCTGTTTAACTTCTGCAATGTTTAATTTTTAAACATTAATTTGATTCTGTGAAACGGGATTCTGCAAAATGGGAATTCCCGTTTGGAAATGGTAACCATCATCTGTGAGTATTCTTAAAAGAGAACCTTGGCATTGACCCTGACCCAGTGACGACCAATCATTCTAAACAATACCTAAAGTACACGTTTTTTCGTGCCAGTTTTCCAAACACAAATAATCAATTACTGTTATTCTGCCATTGCTTGTGTCTGTTAAATGTTTGCCTTTTAAATCCCCATTACATAGGAATAAGGAAGTGCACTTAAAATGTTGTCAAATTAGATTTTGCGTATCAGGATTTGGTGAAACGGATTTGCCCTTTTGGCAAAAGCTTTTAATCTTTTTTTTTTTTTTTTTTGGCAAAACGAGATTTAGCAAAACGTGACTTCACCTTTTAGTTCACCATTTTGTTCAGTGCAACAATCGTAAGCTTTGATTGGCTCATAGAAAATTAGCTGTTAGTACGTTAGGAACTTTTACGTCTATAATTTTATTTTTTGTTTAAGTTTTAAATGCACCTGTAATTCCAAATTCTAGTGTTGATAATAACATATTTCTACCTCGTAATGATTCTTAACACAGGTACTTTTATTTTATGGCTGGGGGAGAGGGGAGAGCAGAGCCTTCTTCTTTGTCGCGTATTTTTGATTTCCTGCATTTCGATTGTGTGATCCACCCTATTAAGATCCATCGACCAAGCTTCGGAATCATTTGGTTAACGGGTGAAGAATTTCTGTTGGAAAAAAGTGTTCTGTTGTCTCGTGAAGTGTGTTGCTGACTGTTTCATTGCGAGTCCAGTGATCCAAAATAGGCGCCATATAATAATTTCAGACTACCATACAGCCACATCATCTTGTTGATTACACTTGTTGTTCTTATTACATGCACTTGTTTATTACCGTAGTAGGCGTTTTTTTAAGTCTTTAAAAAAAATGAATAATTAAATTCCGTTGCTTACAGCATTTTATACAATAAAAATAAATAATTTAAGATTTACCAATTTTAGTACCATTTCTCCCCCACTAGATGCCGTTATTAAGAAGTATAAACCTAACTCAGCATTTTCAATAACTCGTGCATTCTTCAGCTGTTAGATTTTTGCCTTTTTTAATCAAATGTTACGTCTTTTTACGGAAAAAAAAGTTGAAAATGTGCGTACATATGTTAAATCAGTTAAAACACTTTGCTAACAACGACATTTTGTAGCTAAAAATAGCACCAAAATGGATAAATATCAAATTCTTAATTTTTATTGTATGAAATATTATATGCAGCCGATTTTAATTATTATTTTTTTTGCAGGCAACATGCACAGACCTCCGAGAAAGCCGCTCCACGTTCAAGTAAAAGGGCACACTGAATTTAATTTTTCTGGAGACTTTTAGGCACATCTTTGCCCCTCTTGTGAGCTTGTCATTGCCTTTTTCACCCTATTAACACCCAGGGAGATATTGACAAGGTAGAACGCGTTCAACGCAAATTTACGAAAAGCTTACTTAACTTAAATAACCTATCCTATGCAGAAAGGTAAGAAAAAAATAAACTCGAGTCCCTTGAACTACGCAGGGGGGGGGGGGGGAGATGAGGCTTAATGGCGCGTCGATAGCTTGGTCATTAGCGCCAACCTCAGTCACAGTGCAGTGGTCCGGGTACGCAGGCTTACAGCAGACCTGTATAAATCGTTCGGGGTTTTTGAATGTTGATCTTCCCTTTTTCGACCCTGCTCCGTGCCGGACTACGCGCGGACATTCATTTAAACTGGCAGTAAAATCGGCTAATTGCGACTGCAGAAAACACTTCTTTTCACTTCGAGTTATATCTGTGTGGAACTCTCTTCCTGACGAAGCGATCAGGGCTCGTTCCCCGGCACACTTCAGGTCCATCCTTGGTAAGTTAAGTCTACGGGCTTTTTTGAAATGACCAGAATTTTTTAAAATAGAGACTAAAGAATGAATTAGAAAAAACTTCTACGGGTCCAGTATAAGTGGCTTGCCCTTCTGGTAACCCTGCTGTTAATGCGGCAAAATTTTTATTTATTATTATTTATTATATTGCCCCTTCTGACCATTTCCTGGCCTTTTTTTTGCCTTTTTGGTTCTCTAGGCCCTCTTTTTGGCTTCAGTAGCAGCACGGAAAACCAAAATAGGGCATATTTTTTTCTAAAAAAAAGCACGGTCAATGTCCCCCTCTTCCCCCCCCCCCTCCCTCTGTACGCCACTGCTTTTTTGTATTTGAGGGCAGTTACAAGAGGCGTAAGATTGTTACAGGCAAGTTAAAATCATCTTTTAGTGGCCCTTTAATACATTCTTTCGTGCTCTCGTTCGGCCAAAAGTCGGCCAATTGCGTAACAGCCCAACACGTGATTTTAGTATCTTTTTCAGGTTTTTTTTATTCCCGAGGAACAACTGACACAAAAAAATATCATGTTCTTTCCTTTTTTTTTTATTCAGCCTGAACTCCCAAAGATCACAAAGAATAAGTTTAAAAATAGCAGACAAAAAACAAAACAAAAAAAAAGGGCCTTCTTTTTCAAAATAAAAGAAAAAGTTTGTGGGTCAAAAGAAACGCGTGTAGACACGCGCTGAGAGTTTAAAATACCCATTTCTGACTTCACCTTTCTCAGTATGGCGACCACAAGTCAGTTTTATCAAGAGTAAAACACGTCCTATCTAAACAACCAACCGGAACTTTGAAATATTCTCTTTGATTAACGAATGCTCCCTCCTCGAAGCTAAAAGACTAATTATAAACAACTAACTCGCTGCCAACGACTGGATTATTTTGGATGTCAGAATAATTTATTACTGACGAAAGTCGTCCGTTCTTGTCGAAGTGCGAGTCGGTGTTTAACACGGAATGTTAAAACGATTGTGTTTAAGGGTATTTTAAAGGGTAAGGTTTATAAACGTAGTGTTTGAAGTTGTCAGGTGATTTCACTTGCTGACCAAAAGAGAGCGAAGCAGCGAAGCCGAATCTCGACTGTGAGTGTGTTTGTCTGTTTAGGAAACGATAACATTCACAATTTTGTTTTGGTTTGGTTGAAATTTCATGTCCAAGGTCGCTTTGGTGCATAAATTCGAAGATGAAATTTCTACCTGAAATATTTTTTGAGCTATTTGAGTTTTTCCACTGGATACCTAAGCCGATTTTTATTAGTGGACGTATGAAGGAAGCCCGATCTATAAGGCCTAGTGGCCCCGAACATGATAACAGCCAGAGTCGGATTTGGAGGGTCGGGCCTCACCGTGAGTGTACTGCAGGGGCCTCGGAACGCCTCGCGGGGACCGGGGCGCTGTGGAAGTGCTAAAGCTAGAATGTTTTTAAGAGATAATGTGTGAATTTGAAACGTTTTCCGACAACTTAGAAATGCAATTATAACCGGAATTCACTTTAAAATTGTTCAAAAAAAATTTAAACAGTGGCCTCCTGTAGTGTGTGCGTGGGGGAGGGGGGGGGGGGAGTGAGCCTGAAAGCTAGCATATCTAAAATGTTTCCCTGCAACTTAAAAGATACAATTTTCATACGAATTCATTGCGCAAAATTCATTACGAATTCGAAACATTGCCCTCCTGTAGTTGATTGGGGGGGGGGGGGGGGGGGATGATGGGATTGAGGGGCGGAGCCCTGTAAGCTAGTGCGTTTTAAAGAAATCAGTGTAACGTTGAAATATTTTCCTACAACAGAGAGCAAATTTTCACACGTAATTTCTACTTTTTAAAACCTTTTTTTTTAATAAAGACCTCATATAATAGTGTGATGAGCCTCCCCGGGACCACGGGCGGCTCAATCCGACACTGATAAGC
Source organism: Lithobius niger (assembly GCA_023313725.1). Classification (NCBI taxonomy): domain Eukaryota; kingdom Metazoa; phylum Arthropoda; class Chilopoda; order Lithobiomorpha; family Lithobiidae; genus Lithobius; species Lithobius niger. The sequence goes on along the minus strand of JAHWFP010167776.1, from coordinate 20,467 downwards.
GATACACGTAACCAGTTGCAAAATTTTGTTATAGAGGAAGCTCTCTCTTAGTGTGACGGACGCATACAATAATTAATTAAAAAATAATAAACAAATAAATAAAGTTGATTTAACCACCAGACACGTCGTAATGCAAGTTTTTCACGTTTTTGAGCATTTTTTTTTTCGTAACAGGAAAATGTGAAAAGCTTTTTATATTTAGACGTGTTTGGTGGTCGAGTCCACTTTGTGTTTCCGGTTGTACCTTGTCACTTTTGTTTGATCCAGTGACCGGAAATGAATCCTATAACCAAATGATCACATGCGCATTCGAAAACTAAATCTGTCATCAAGCTAAACTCATTTGGTTTTTCATTCGTACACGTTACGAAGTGGTAGCCCTTTAACTGAAAAACGTCATAAAAACGTCTTTATTGCGTCGATGCACATGACAACAAAAAAAGTAGGAGTAGATAAAAGCAGAACAACGCAGAAGCTGACGTACATTCTTGATCTAAGATACACTGAAGCTTTATGACGATTTTCTGAATTTATTTGAATTTAGAGCACCAAAATACATCAAAACTTCCCCACGTCACACGATGCTTTAAAATAATAATACTAATAATAAGTTTATTGCTATTATTAATACAAATAAAACTGACTCCCCGCCAACTCACTTGTTTCCTCCTTGCCTATGATTGACAGATACTGGAGTTGCAGGGTTTTTTTTTTCCCGTTTTCCTGCTAACGCTCATTATCCTAACTCGCAGCATGGGAACGGAAGACACGATACTTCCTGGAAGCAAAATTATGTTTATGACAATTTCCTGCAATATTTTCATGGCCGCGTGCGATTGACATGCACCGAACGTGGTGCATACAATAAGTTGCAGTGCATTTGCTGTGAGGGGATCGCTATCACAAGGCTACTTATAGGATACACGATTGGTTGTCAGCCTCACGTACAGGAAGGAGTGCAAACAACATCGCTCGAAATTGACTGTTGTAGCCTACCTGTAGTACCAGGATAATTATAACCTGTTTACTTCCTGTGTCTAATCCAAGCTAGCAGCCGCTATAGATTGCGTGATGTCACAGCCATCCAGCTGTGTCCGTTGCAAATCACCTCCCGTCCCGAAGTGAGGTAATTACTACATCGTCACTCAAAGCTTTAACAGGCGCAGTGATTCAGTGGTTGCAGAAATAATGGCTTATTTACAGTGGCTTTATTCGCATTACAGGCCCCAACGGCTGTAGAATCCGCAAAAAAATAATTGAACAAAAAATTTCCTGCCCACCAAAATTACTTCCTGCGAGTGGCGCTCACGTGCTCGGAGATTCTGTACCCCTGCATCAAGAAAGCTAGGTTTGTTCGCTAATTTGTATGGGCAACCGCAACCGCCTGAGATCAAGCCAGACCACGGGTCCCATCACCACCCGCGGAATTTTGATCTGATTTCGCAACACGCAGCCAAATTTACAAAATAAAATTATTACTGCCCTTGTCCAGGTTTACAGTGCTCACAGTAACGACGATACTTAAGAAAGTTCATTAGCACAAACGTCTTGATTGCTGTAGCTCGTTTGGTTAAAATACTAACCAACAGTGCCGAAACTAGACTTTTTCAAATGGGGGGGGAGGGGGGTAAGAGTAAAATTTGGGGCCCCAAATGACTAAACAGTTTTGGGTGCCAGTTGTTGCCTATTTTACAGTGGTTTTTATGTACAGATCTGGGCCGTCTGCTTTGAAATTAGGCCTCCCTTGCCTCCTGGGCCCGGCTGCCTTACACCCTTTACATACCCTTTACTTTTGACACGGCTAACGAAGACGTTTACTGTCGGTAGTTCAGGGAGACAAGCTACGTAAACAATAGGTAAACATTTTACCCAGTATATTGTTTATGGAAACAGTATCCTATGTAATCACTTTTCAGTGTTACATAGGAAAAACACTGTTCTCAAGTGGTGTAATTGGGGTTACTGGCTAATCCTGTAAATGGGTCTGATATAATTTCGGGGTCAGATATTCATTACAATATGACCTCGTCAACAAGGCCGTAGGTAAGAATTTTTTCGAAGGGAGGGAGCATCCATTTTTTCGTTTCATACAATTTACCAAGCAATTTCTCGCCTCCCTCGAAATTACTGAGCTAATCCCCCCCTCCCCCCCCCCCCCCCAAAAAAAAAAGCGCCCTTCTCGTCCGTCTACCTCCATGCAGCGTCCAATTTTTCGAGCAAGTTTTCGCCGCGATGCAGGAATTGGTCTCTATGGAATTTACTAGTTATCTCTTCGCCCTTATCCTATTTAGCATGATATTTTTCGTCCAATGAAATTTTCCAAAATTCGTTCACCTCTCGCACGGTGTAGTAATTTACGACTCCAGGCATCACTTGCTCTATCACAGGGATTATCCGATTGCTTCGATTGCTGCTGGGAGGGGGATACCCCCAGCAGCCACCCGGGCTAACTGCATAAAATTACAGCAATGTAACTGAAGCAGAGTATTGTGTCGGAATTACGTTGCACTTACAGGGTAACTATAAAGTGAATTATTCTCACTGTTTATTACAATAAATCGGCCCCTTTTAACTTTCTGAAATAGTAAAACAACAATTAAAAACTAACATCCAGCTTTTTATACAATAAATCAGATTTGTCAATATCAGTGCCGCATCGCAAAGTGTCTGAAGGGCACCTGTTTACCATTTCGATAACGTCGCCCATATTCTAAACACAGCATCCAAGTTCCATATTTTCCGTCATCCAATAGGCTGATGCGGGTCACGTGATATCGTTTGACCAGTTATGAAAACGGCGGCGGCGCTGCTGCGAATAGTGTGATTCCATTTTAGATTTACCGCTATACTATTTTCTTTATAATACTCGAAGATTCTACGGAGATGCATCTATTAGTTAAAAAAGTGAAAAGGCGCTTGTAAGAAGCAAACGACAGTTAAAAAAAAAACAATGTGCATTTTTTTATATTTTATATTTTTGCCCTTTTTTGATCAACTGTTTATCTTTTTAGGAGAAAAAATGTGTACGCATAAAAGTTAAATCAATTAAAACATTTCACTATAGTGTGCGCGGCGTATCTTGAGTCCTGCAGTATATTATGAGCGGCTACGTCTTCCTGGAGGGGGCGGTTTAATCGACGGCCGCTACTGTTTTTGTAACGGTCTTGGATATCAACAAGGCACTCTCATACCAAAAACATACAAATTATTATCTGTGCTCATTCTGGGGTGAACTCAAGATAGGATGCGGACACTATAAGAAAGATTTACCTAACGGTATCTGTAGCAAGAAGTGGTAATAAAATTGCTAAGTCTCATATTGCTAAGTCTCATATTTTTTTTTTATTGTATATAATGCTTTATGCAACGGATCTGTCCTTTTGTATTTCGAAGAGTTAAAAAAGGCCTATGATGGTAATAAACAAGTGCAAAAATTTGCCCCTTGAAGTCCTGTGCTAGTACTAAAGTTTATATATGACTCAGATTTGCTATATTACTTTAGAAGTGTGCAAGTATTGCTAAGGCACTCATTTTCCTATTTTTCTTCTCGTGAGAAACGATTTTGCTACATTCACCGTAACCTATGTACAGTGTTGGATTGGGCCCCTCGAGAACGCGTGGAGCTCTTCCCCTCCCCCCCCCCCCACTATCAGAGGGCCATGTTTTTTTTAATCTTTTTTGAAAAATTCGGATTGAATTCGTATGAAAATGAAAATTGCATAGAGAAGTTGAAGAGAAACGTTTCAGAATCACTCTGATTTCTTTTCTGATTTCATTCGAGCTTATAGGGCTCCGACACGGAGCCCCCTCCCCCTCCTCAATTAACGACAGGCCGTCATTGTAACCAAAAAATATTATTTTGAAAAATTTGAAATGAAGTCCTATGAAAATTGCACCACGAAGTTTCAGGGAAACAACCCATATTCACGCTGCCTAAAGTAGACACTTTACTTTTGATTGGCTCCGAACTAGAGCCCTTCCCCCTACCTACACTATAGAAGGCCCTTATTTAAATTAAAAAAAAGAATATATTTTCGAAAAATTTGAACTGAATTCCTAAGAAAATTGAGTCTTAAGTTTTCAGAAAACGTTAATTCACACTGATTTCTATACACTAGCTTGCGGTAATTCGCCCTTTCCCCCTCCCCACATCCTCCGCGAGGTGCCCCAAGTCCCTTACAGTATATTCCCGGTGAGGTCCAACCCTTCCCATTCCTATTGTTAATGTTGCAAAGACTATTTCGTGCAGGATGCTCGAATATATTAAGAAGGTATGCACCTTTAAAAAGAAAAATCCCTATTGATGGAGCGAGCATCCTAAGCCACTCATAAAGCTGAAAATAAAATATTGCTTTTAGTGAAAACGAATGACACCGAATTGTGAACACGTTAGGAAGACGGACACACATGGAAGATTGCCAAACGTCACCGGAGGGAAGAATTATGACGGCTCGTGAAAACGCTGACGATGAGTACGTCGGCATCATCAACCCGTGACTGCTAAATTCCGGTGACGATCAAAAGTCACTTTCTCGTGTACTATCGTGTTACAAATCTACCTTCACTGTAGTCTCTAGACCGTGGAAGAACTCGCTACACATGACAGGGACCAAATAATGAAACCCTAATAAATATTCAGGTCGGGGAGAAGGAATATGTGTCATGGAACAGAAAATTGGGAGTATCGGGCGCCAGGAATAAATATTGACACATAGTGTTACTTTGTAACCTTAACGATGCCCTAGCAGCCGTAAATTGGGTGCCAGGAAAACTGTTTTCACACTACTAAAATCGACTCGGGCCTGCGTGGGCGGCCAAGTCGAAGCGAGGGAGGCGTGCCTTTTTATAAAGATTTCTTTCTAGTGTGCAGACCTTCTTCCTTCGCAAGACTCTCTCTCCATCGTGTTTCTACCCAATGCTATCCTTTTGTTGTGGAATAAGGACTGCACAACTCCCCCGACCTCAAGGGGATACACGGCCGCTAAGAACTTTTAAATGTGAAACACAAAGACTGGCATGGGCTTCACTCCATCCTGAAAGGACTTTACCATTCACATCACCCGCTAAACACGGGGATAAACACGGCCGCTAAGAACTTTTAAACGTGAATTACGAAACGGCTGGCACAGGATGGTTCTCACTCCATCCAGAAACGACCAGAACATTTACCCTATCCGTAAATGGGATAAACATGGCCGCTAATCACTTTTAACCGTGAAATACGAAACAGCTGGCATGGGTTGGCCCTCACTCCGTCCAAAAATGATTCTAGCACTAATCCTAACCACTAGATGGGTTAAGCACGGCCGCTAAGAACTTTTAAATGTGAAATTAAAAAAAAAATTCTGGCTTGGGTTGGCCCTCACTCCATCCTGAAAGGACTTTACCACTCACCCGCCCACTGGTGTAGGTAAACACGACCGCTAAGCACTTTTAACTGAGAAATAGGAAACGGCTGGCCTGGGAAGGCCCTCAATCCATCCTGAAATTAATTTACCACTCACACCACACTCTATAGAGGGGGTAAACACGGCCACTGAGAACTTTTAAAAGTGGTTGGTATTCTTTCTTTGGTCTCAGAGGTCGTGGGTTCAATTTCCCGCTCGGGCAGTCTGACATTTAAGTCCAAAAGGCAACGTAAATAGGTTCTAGCCCATTGGGCTTTCCGTTCTGTTTATATCCTCTATTTCCTCCTAAACTAGAGTTATATGTATAGGCCACTCTATACATATAGAAAGGCCAGTTAAAAGATCTTTCTTATAGCGAAAGACGAAAGGATATAACACATGCAACAAATTTAGTGTAATATTGGTAATTTAATACTTTAAAAGAACATAAAGTAAAGTTAAAAACGAAACAAGATGAAATGTGTCATTCACGAATTAGCGTGGCAATGAATAAGAAATCAATTTAACAAATCAAACGATAGGACTGCAGAATTTTTAAACACCAGCACTCATCTAGGCTCCATGTGTGCAAAGTTTCATCCTAATCTGATGATCCGTCTGCAAGAATAGCGCCGCACAAACAGAGGGAGTTGGATGATACGTCACTAAATCAGAAGGATGGCGCTTCTTTCCAGTAGGAGGCAATAGAAACGAAACATGGATTATCAGATACCAATACTATGACGATGAATTTTTCACAAAGTAATTTTAAGAAAGAAAAGCATAAAAAAAAACACGGTCGTTATGGTGTGCTTCTTCAATTGTTATGGAGGGAATTGTGAGTTAAAAAGCATATTACGTGATTCAAAAGCCTAATTAATAGCTTATTTATCAACGTCTCGCATTGCATTCCTCTCAGCTAGAATCAACACGCAATATAAATTTCAACATGGCGTCGAAATTAGCTCTTCCAATTCGTATCGATTTAGCCACTTAATCAGAAGGGACTAGTAAAGTCGTTTCGTCAAGAGGAATCTGTAGCGTGTATACGGGGGGGGGGATTGCTCCTGCCCTTTTTGGAAAAAAAATGCCTTTTTTGCCCTGTTTAGGAAAAAGCATTGCCATATTTTTCTTCCCTGCACTGAGAAATGCTGGTCGCAGCGATGAGAAAGGACCTAGAGCCATAAGAAGGATAAAAAGAACGCTAGGAATCCCAAGAAAGGGGCCAAAAATGACAAAAAAGTAAGTAACAAGCAAAAAATAAATGGTTCCCAGAAAAATAACGCCTCAATGTGTCCTTTCACTGAAAGTTGCCCCAGCCCTCTCGAATGCACGCTACTTGGAGGAATTCTTTATCTTTATAATAGAATAAACTGTAAGTTTAAAAGCGTAACGCATAATTTAGAACGAATTTAGCGACGTCTCGTATTGCATTCCTCACAGCTAGAAGCAAGACGTAATCTAAAACTTTCAACATGGCGTCGAAATTAGATCTTCCGGTTCGTATCGATGCAGGCACTCACTGAGACATCAGAAGCGACTTGGAAAATCGTTTCGTCATTACGAGTGCTTATCTTATCATAACAGAGATTGGCTGCACTCATTTCCTTCACAATATGATGGATAGCTACCGTCTAGTAGTGCAAGACGGCCGAAAAAAACAGCATCCTGGGTACACAGCTAGCCACCTAACATCACAGATTAGGAAGTTACCTAGATAGCGCATCTTACGTCATCCAAGCGTACGCGAGGCCTGGTGGTAGCAATGCTTTGCATTCCAAGCAGCACTGGGGCGAAGCTAAGAGGTACTAATTAGCCACAACTACCGCCTGGGCCCGTAGGAATGGAAGACTTAAGATAACGGTTTCTTTATACCATCATGGTAAACTGCGTGCACCGGACAAGCAGATTCATGATTTAGGCCGCATCCATCTGTGGTACTTCCGCTTTGAGATTATGGGATGGCAACCGCCATTACGGCTAAACCTGGTGGGCAAACTCGGTCGCAGTAACTGAAATATGCTGGAGAAACTTAAGTCCGACGATTAGGGTAAAACACGCACAGCGACATTCAAACTGTGATACTGTTTGCAAAACTTATACTAGCACAGGCAAAAGTTTGAACGAATTTTCCTATAGCTCTTCGATTTTATAAATTGATGTTTGCATCATTTTTAAGAGGCACAGCGTTTTCACGTTTGCGGCAACCTTCCTTTAATATTTCGTTGGTTTCGCTGTAGAAGTATATATTTTATACTGTTACACCGTTAGGAGTTATTACGTCAGGAATAATGAATTATGGGATGTGTATCTCAAGAATTTCATTCAGGCGAGAGTAGAGGCGAGAGTGCCCACCATGTTTCTTCTGTTTTTTTTTTTGTTGTTGTTTTTTTTTATTGTTGTTTTAATCTGAAATTGGGCGTTACAATGATTTTGTAAATACAATAAATAAATAAATAGGTTATAGAATTGGCCTCTCGTGAGTCTCATTCAGGCGAGAACAGGAATTTAGCTTCGCCGTGTTTACGTTACCGGCGTCGGTGAAGCTCCTGAAGGACTGCAAATTGTGAAGGATTGGAATGCATTGTTTCTAGTTCATTTGCAACCCACATTCAAGAAAAAAAATGGCTGCTATCAAACGCCAGGAGACGGCTGTTACCGCTCAAATCGATAAAAAGATAACGTTATCTTCAGGGTTTTATGACAGTCGAGATAAATAATGGAATTTTATGTAGGTCTTAATTGATATACTTGGTTGCAGCTTTGTGGCTTTTCACCGTAACTATAAAAAAACCGTCGTATTTGCAGTAGAAAATCAACACTTTTGTTTGCTGCGTGGATTTATCTTAGATTAGAAAGTTAATAATATTTATAATAATAGCTTTATTGCAGTAACGAAAAGAAAAGATGGGAAGGACCAATCCTGGCTACTAACTCCCTGCGCTACTAATTAATAAATTAAATTGTATGGCGATAAATAACAGTCAACACAGACAATGACAAAAAAAAGATACAAGAAAAAAAAAGTGCTTATCCTAAACAACGATACAACGATCAACCCGAGGGGGGGGGGAATCAATAAATAAATAAATTAGTTAATATTAGGTGGTCAAGGAGTCGATTTAAAACATGTTTGGACAGGGATAAATATTTCTTCAAATTAAAAGGCTTAAGCTTAATAATTGATGGCATCATAACCAACTCATAAAGAATGTCGTTCCACACCAGTACGAAAAGACTAGAAAAGAAACATTTGCTGCAGTCCTTCTTAAGGATACAAGTTTGAGAGAACGCCCACGTGTGCGCCCATACCGGTTCGTAGTTGAAAAAACATGGAAGAATAAAAATTAACTAACTCTCGAGTAAAAAAAGGAAAGGGGTTAAATGAAAGTCTGCCTTTAATCTACAAAGCTCGTGTAAATCCAAGTTAGTCATCTTCAGTCTTTGAATATGGTTTATTTTTCAAGCCCCGTGAGCATTTGGTGAAGTGACGATGGACTGCTTCAAGACGGTCGACGCCACCCAAGAGGCGTGGGGACCACACTGGACTTGCATACTATAAAATGGGCCGGGTGTATACCAAAGTACATCTTAAGTAGACCTTTATCTACTTCAGGGTGTTACGTAGATCGTATCTTTCCTGGTTAAATTCTGTGCGGGACCCTACTGTCCCTGCGGCTACGTATTATACCTCACATACTGCGTCCAATATATTTGCAAATTGAAGCAAAATATGATGGCAAAAAACTAATATTTTGCGCATTGCTTCAGTACTGCGAAAAAATAAACGTTCAGTACACAGACATCCTTATATAAAAATAAAGCGCTATTAGGGCTTGTTTAGCTAGCGGTATTGATCACGCTCTCGTAGCTAGAATTTTGTCGTGGTCTGTGGTCCGAGACTAAATTCTAGCAACGAGAACGTGAAGCAATACCGCTAGGTAAACAAGTCCTAATTGCCTTTTTTATTTACGAATTTATACCGGCTGAACAAACTCAACAACATTCGAAAGAAAACTTACGCAATTCAGCAATTGCGAAATGGTGCATGCTGTTGAGGTGCGGTCGAAACACGAAAGGGCACTTGAAAGATGAATAAATAAACGGCACAACTCTCCGATTTTTGTTTGTTTTTATATGTTTGCGTTCCGTTTTCAACAGCGCTTTCTGACGGCTTGGATAGCGTAAAATGCCCGATACGCAAATTTTCCGATATGAGGGATACGCAAATTTTAATTTTTTTTTTAATTTACTAATCTCACTCTTTAAAATCATAGGAAAAGCCAGTCGTTGGATTACCAAAGGGGAATAGCTGATTTTTTTTAAGAAAGCTTAGAGGATTTGAAGGACTTCGAGTATTTTTATATGATTTTCGGAACCTGTCTGTAAAATGTCATTCACACAAGGGTAGGAAATTTCTCCTCAATCATGGTTTTCCACATTTTTCTGGCTATATCCGTTGAAGGAAGGGTTCCTGCACCAAATATTTACGTACTTTGACTTTTTAGTATGCCATTGAATAGTTCCTCCTTTAGCTACGCATTGTTGGCAGTATCAAGACTAACTCAAAATTATGTACTTTTTTTTTGGGGGGGGGGAGATGAGGCTTAATGGCGCGTCGACAGCTTGGTCATTAGCGCCAACCTCAGTCACAGTGCAGTGGTCCGGGTTGCCACTGCACCACACAGCACCACACAGCACCACTGCACACTGCACACTGCACCACACTGCACCAAATTGTATGGATCTCAGTTGCAATTTTCTTAAACATCAGCTGTTGACCCGTCAAAAACGACGTTAACAGCCGTATTCAAGAAATACACTTAAGGGTCAAATCGGGCTAAGGGCGAGTGTAAGGGTCAAAACGCATCTATAGAAATACCCTCAGATGTTAAGACACTCACATTCGCTTTTTTGGCTGTACTAAAATAGTTGACCCTTACCTTAAATGTTTGCACTCACGTTTGCCCTCTCACTCACACATTGAGTGGATTTCTGGAATACGGCTGTAAGTTTAACTAACAGCCGTATTCCAGAAATCCACTCAAGTGTATGTGTGACAGTGCAAATGTGAGTGCAAACATTTAAGGTACGGATCAACAATTTTAGTACAGCCACAACAGCGAGTGTGAGTGCCCTCACATCAGAGGGAATAGATGCGTTTTGACCCTTACACTCGCGCTTAGCCCTATTTGACCTTTAAGTGGATTTCTGGAATACGGCTGTTAACATCGTTTTTGACGGGTCAACAGCTGATGTTTAAGAAAATTGCAACTGAGATCCATACAATTTACCAAAAAAAAAACATAGTTCATACTTTTGAGTTAGTCTTGATACTGCCAACAATGCGTAGCTCAAGAAGGAACTATTCAATGGCATACTAAAAAGTCGAAGTACGTAAAAAATAGAGAGCTTTGTCTTTCATCTGTTAAGATAATTTAGCTATAGAAGAAAATTAAAAATTGGCTTAAAAGCTAAACGCATTATGTTTGAATATAGAACAAAATATACAGGATTGCTCATCCTAACCCACTGCCCCCCCCCCTCCCACACACACACAGGGCTGGTTTTTTAGTCTGTGCAGTTATACTTTTCATCTGGCATCCGGTAAGTTGGTGGAATGGGGTAGAGGGTGGAGTGGTCGGCCTATTGCCTTGGGGTGTACTCTGGGATCAACGTATTTTTAAAAGGCAATTTTTTTTTACCCTAAGCTGTGCCAAAATATTATTAATATTATTTATTCATTTACATTTTGTTTTATAAATCGTAAGTATTTCCGACTGAGGTCCACTTTTCAGAATGATTTTTCTTGGGTGTGATGGGGGATGGTGGTTGTTGTCTTCCCCCTTCCCCTCCAAAAAAAAATCGACCGTCGTCGTATTGCATGCCTGATTGTTTAGACCTATTAAGTAGATTTGTATTACTGGTACCTATGTCGATCTTTTATTATGCATTTAATAATAAGAACGCAACCGGGGTATTGGTTATGATGGCGTCTACGTGTTGCGGTTGTGTCTTCCGTTCTTCAACTGCCGCTTTAGGGCGCCCGTGCACTAAGCGTCCAGGTCGCGCGGCCAGTGGTCGTGGAGGATGAACTCGGAGCAAGTATGTTTGCCCTGTGGCCGCCTGCACGCCGCCCGGGACCCCAGTGGTCGCGGCGACAGGCTGGCCGCTGCGGCCAAGTGCGCGTTGCTTCATCCACTGTAAGCATTGTCGTTGTCTGCAGCGACCTGGCCGCGCGGCTTGGTTGCTGTGTGCGCGGGGGCCCTTACCTGTCCCAACTACTGTTATCCACTATGAGTCGTGATGGGCTCATGATTTTTGTGCGTATTTATTTAAATTCTTGGTTTTTTTTGTTGTTGTAACAGACAATTTTCAGCGTTTTCGGCCCTTAAAAAAATTACACTAAAAGTTCAAAAAGCAATCCCGTCTTAGAAGGTGGGGATTTGTTTGTTAGTCTTCCTACTGCAGCTACGTCAATTTGTTTGGGTTAGAGACACAAGCCTGAAGTAAACCTGAATTCCAAACAAAATGAATGCATGTATTGACCACGGTTACATGCCTAACAATAATAATTGGGTTAAAATTTGACCAATTCATATGCTACCAAAATTGCGACTTTGTGGATCTGATGATGTCACATTTTTGGTAGAATATGAATTGGCCAGTGTGATTCACCATTCGCCATCAAGATGGAGCCAGCCATGGAAAAATGTAATCAGAAGCACCGGAGTACTTAAGGTCCTGGCCTCCAAACCAAACGGTATTTGGTTCGAATCCAACCTTAACCAAAGTCCCATTGAAGAAAAAATTTCACTGTTTTGAAACTGTTGGAATATTGGTCCAATTACTGATTGTGCCAACCGGGAAGCAGAATAATCCTTAACTTGTAATGTTGCTTGAATTTAGCTTTTTTAAAGAAATTACGATGTGCATCATAATTTGGTTAAAAATCTTTGTTTTATTATTAGTGGCTGTGGTAGGTATGAAAATACGGCATTTGATGGTTAAAAGGTTTCCCTTGGCAGATGGTTTCGTTAGGACCCCTAGATTGATTTCAGAAGTGGTGCCACGAAATTCGTCCCTTAGGGCCCGAAATGACAGTAATCTTTAAAAATGTCCGCCGTAATATCCCAAAAAATTAAAACCGTGCAAGAACCGTTAGTGATACACAAAAATGGTTGAGATAAATGTTGTTTGCAGTAATGTAATCTACAATGTCATTTCCATACATTTTTTTCATATCTCTTATGGTTTTCGAGAAAAATGGATTTTAATATTGCCCGACTTGTGTGGTGGATCACAGAGAGCGAGTTCACGTTAGCGCACATCACTTCTGAGCCGCAAAACGAAGAGAGATTTTCGGTCTCAGTGCTTTTGGTTTAATGTTCCGAAATTAACCATAGACGCACATAATTCCTGGGCAAAAAAAAAAAGGAAGGATAATCTGAATGTTTTTACTTGAGTGTGCGAGTTTTACCTTTTTTTCAAAGCATTGCTCATATTTTCGTATTTTGCCAAATTTTTTTTTGCCATTAGCAAAATTTTCAAATTTTTCATGTTTTACTACACCGGCAGCACGCTTGCGATTTAAGGTCTGTAAAACTTGGTGGCTTTCGTGTTTACGTGTTAGCACAGTTTTTTTCCAAAACCTCGTTTTTCACAACTTTGAGTGGACAACTGTTTATTTTTTTTCTTGTCTGTTACCAAACGTCGTTTCCCTTAACGGTTGGCGAGACCGGTAAGAGCGGAACAACCAAAGCTCTTGGTCGTACGTAAACAAACCTTGAGCTTTAGCTAATAAAAAGTTTCAAGTGTTGTAATCTTGAAGCGATAAATTGAAGAGGCCATGTGACTACCGCACAGCGTAAACGCTGCAATTTCAGATAAGAACCACTGTAAACAGTTACTTCTTTCTTACTTTATTTATCTAATTTTCCAAGCAATTGCAGTCGCTCCCTGATGTTAAACTGGCAGCCTACTGTAAATTGAGCCTAAAGATAAACACTGCTTGCCTATCTTCTGTTCTGTTCTGGGGTTGGCGCTAATGACCAAGCTGTTGACGCGCCATTAAGCCTCGTCTCCCCCCCCCCCCCCACCCCATCTTCTGTTGTCAGAACTGAAAAAATATAACTGATGAATCGCATACTTGTGCAGCACTACTCAGCGGTGTAAATTTGAAGGATGAGCGCATATGAAGCCATGGCGCGTGAAGGCCATAGGGACAATTTTGCTACGTAATTCTAATGGAAATTCGTAGTATCTTTTACATGCTGCAATCGGCATGAGCACGTGGTATCGTAAGCCCTTCACTTCTCAATAATGACAGAGGTGGCTACCGTCAGAGTCGGGGGTGTTGGGACCAAGTTTAATGGGCAATTTTTTTTTGGTGAAATTTATTGAGCTTTAAACACGCTTACTTCCGTGTTGGCTATTCTGTTTTTGCCAGTTTTACAATATTTGATCAGGTCGCAACCACATTAATTTTTCCATGTTTTTTTCCTGCGTGAACAGTTTTGCTGCAACATCAGCAAACATCACACATTTGCAACAAAAAAAATGGTGCAAAAACCTGTTATTTTTCTTCGGACACACATAAAGAAAGAACGGGTAAATAAAAAAATTAATAAACGCCCGTCGTTAGCATACGGGTACTGTAGTAAAATCCAACATGCCGCCATACGAAACAAAATTCACATGTCGTAATGTTTATTCGTCTCCCTATAATCCAGCTTGGATGTTTTTTAGTGTTTTTTTTTTTCAGTTCTTCAGAAGCAAACTTATCTCGTGTCGACGAACTCAGTTCTGAATTTTATTAGACGTTTTAGAATATGAAAGATTAAGTACGTGGAAAGAAACTTTGAGGATGCTAACCGAGAAATTGCCGTCCAAAATAAGGGGTGAATATATCCCACATCTGCTGAAGTGCGTGACCGAGCCTCGGACCGTACTATACTTTGATCAACATTTCTGCCTTGGACTTTGAACAGTGTCCCCTTTCTAGTTACTGATCGGGTCACTTTTTCTTGTAACCTGTCAACTACCATAACCACGATGTTTAAAATGAGGGAAAACGAGGAAAAATCACAATTTTTAAAGTAAGGAAAACCAGGTTTTCTGAAAAGTGAGGCAAACCATGATTTTCAAAAGACAAAAAAGAAAAGTAAGGAAAAACTGATTTCCAAAGTCAGGATAATTTAAGAAAACTTGATTTTTAAAGTGAGGAAAAGTAAGGAAAACCTTTTTTGCAGCATGTCAATCACCATAACCGCAACGTTTAAAATGAGGAAAAGCGAGGAAAACCATGATTTTTAATGTGACGGAAAACCATGCTCCTTGAATCAGAACAAGGGTAAGGAAAACCCGTGATTTGAAAAGTGAGGAATAGTAAGGTAAACCTGACTTTTAAAGTGAGAAAACCTAAGGAAAACCTGATTTTTAAGGTGGGGAAAAAGTAAGAAAAACCTGATTTCCAAAGTGAGGAAAAGTAAGGAAAACCTAATTGTTTAAGTGATGATGTGCAACGAAAATCTAATTTCCGAAGTGAGGAAACCAAAGAAAACCATACCGTTAAAGTGAGGAAAAGTAAAAAAACCTAATTGTAAAGGGAGGAAAAGTAAAAAACCTATTTGTAAAGGGAGGAAAAGTAAAAAAAAAAAAAAAAGAAACCTAATTGTAAAGTGAGGAAAAGTGAAGAAAACCACGAAAATCTTGCCAACTCTACCTTGCCCACTTTTACTGCAAACACACACTTCCCATCCTCCCCCCCCGCGGGGCGGCTGGCCCCCCCCCCCCCCCACCGTCTTATGACTGACTGACATTTGATCCCCTCACTATATTAACGGAAGAGGCGCCCCTGAGCTATACACGTGTCCCGCACAGCATGCCCCATTAGAACCTTCAACAAAATATTTTCCGAGTAGAACAGGAACAAACAGCAGCTCCTGCTTAAATTTAGTATCCCGATGACATGAGGAGCCACACATGCTGGCGCCGGCCAGAACGTTTCAACCTTTTAACATTTCACGCAAAACAATACGGAAGAAGAATAAAACTCCATCGAGTGGCAAAATGGAAACACTAGTACGGGAAACTTTTAAAAGGACCAATGCGTTATTTCAGAGACTGTAGATTTTCTTGTTATTTGAGAGAGTTATTTCAGAAGGTTCGGTCGGATTGGTTATCTGAAATGTGTGGCGTAACCTCCTGGCAAGCAAGAAACCCCACAAATGCAAGGAAAACACACTTTTTTAATTATCGAGCAATTATTTGTGCCTTTGGTCACAATAAAACTTGACAAAATGAGAATTAAACAACGCGAAATTGTGGATACAGCCAAGTAGAGTTCAGCCATCTGGATTTGATTTTCGTGTGGTTTTATTCTCGTTTTATCGTCTTTTATTGTGACAATGGGCACAAATAGTTGCCCGAAAATTAAAATAGTGTGTTTTGCTTGCAATTGTGGGGTTTCTTGCCTGTCTGGAGATAACGCCAAACATTTTACCATTGATCCACAATTTAATTTGAAGTTGGTTATCTGGAGATTAGATCGTATTTTCGATTGGTTTCCGCGCAGTTATAAAAAATTTGGTTTCCTTCTTGGTTACCTGATAAGGTAAAATCGAAGTTTCGTCAGTTGTCCAAGGATACCAGGTTTTCCTTAAGTTTTCTCACTTTAAAAATCAGGTTTACCTTACTATTCCTCACTTTGCAAATCACGGGTTTCCCTTACCCTTGTTCTGATTCAAACAATCATGGTTTTCCGTCACATTAAAAATCATGATAATTCGGCTTTGTTCTCGGTTGTTTAATTTCAGATGACCAGGAGTGGTTAACGCTCGTTAAACCCTTTGAAACCCTTTAAATGTCAAATTGAATTGACATCATCAAAGCCAGGATTTCAAAACAATTAACTTTGAGCTTGGTGCTTAAGGGAAGGAGAAGACCCTCAGCATTGCACGAGTGTTGCCATTCGTTCGGTTCCGGTTTGGCTCTATGACGTCACGCGGGGGGGCCATGACACATAAGTCCATGCTTTGAAGGAATCGTACAGCGTGAACCATTTTCCCAATTCTGGAAATCGTTTAACAATGCTCATAACCTTAGCATTATTAAAAGTTTTAAGCTTCTAAAGCGAACAAATCTTCTCAATATAGCAGCGTCAAGTGACGTCATTTTGGCTACGAGTTACAATTTGGAGGGCATAGCTACAAGGTGCACTAGATTAAAATGTAAGGGGAAAAACGGCACTTTTAGTCAAGACAGTGCTTTAAGAGCGGATTTCTTAGTTTTAAAATAACGTTGTTTTCTCCAACAACAAAAATCGCGCGTTATAGGCTTAAGAAACCCAGTCTAATAGCATTGGCTTCAGTAAGACGACCTTCTTTTTGCCCTCCAGTGCTCCTTGCAGCTAACCCAGTTACTGGCTCTATCATAGAGTTATATACAATAACACTACGTCATGTCACTGCCCTATAGGTCCCCAATATAAGATGTGTGTTGATGTGATGCTCTTGGTAGAGGAATGTTTCCCTGACAGAATAGGATACAGGGGAAGCTCCGCATTTGAGCACGTGAAACCTCGTCTCTGTGCATTGCCACTCGATGACATCACTTAAATGATGGCGAATGTGTCTCACTGATGAGTATGTTGCTCCCATTTTATTGATGTTTTTGTAAGGAGTTTGCTTCAGTACTGGTTGTTAACATGTTAAGAATTTTTTTTTAAGATTTATTGTGGGGGCGAGGGATAATCGTCTAACTGGAAAATCGCATAATTGGAAGAAAGTATAACGGAAAACAGTATAACGTAATATCATCTAACATGAAATTCGTATAATAGAAAAAGCGTCTAGCTGGAAATTCGTATAATGGAAAATCTTCTAATATCACTGCCTCGCTCGCGCTACCGCGCTCGCAGCAGCTATACATATAACACCAGAAACCGCAGTTAGACGTTAATCCAGTTAGACGTTTATCCATTATACAATTAACCGTTATACGATATTCCGTTTAGATGCTTTTCCAGATTTTTTATTTAGGCAGATTTTAGACAATTATCCCATTAGACGATTTTCTAGTTAGACGTTCGTCCGACGCCCCTTTATGGTGTCTTAGTGTTGGTGTCTGTATTCTTTAGGACAAGTCAAGTTAAGTGTTCTGTCTGTGTAATTTGTAGTTTTTTTGCCCTAGCCGTGGGGGGTTATCGTATTTGCTCGCACAACTGCAATTCAATTCTATTTTTGAGTCTATGCGGTAGTTTAATCTAATTTCACGTTTGCCTACCCAGTTCAGATTAAATCTAACGAAATTAGTCTCCCAACATGGACATCAGTACTGACACAAATTTGGGAAATATTGGGTCAAACTATTTTTCTTAATTCTTTTTAGGCGCCATTTACAATCGAGTGGCATATCTTTGGGGGGAAATAATTTAAAACACACACATATAAATTAACTAGCTTTAGGTTTGTTGCCTAAACACATGCCCCATTGGCCATACAGGATTGGCCATTGGCTGTCGACGCGCCGTAAGCCTCAATTCCCCCACCCCCCATACAGGATAACAAGTTTCGAATCCATATAACTGAGATCATGATATTTGTTAGTTTGTGTGTGTGTCGCCGGATTACCGAGATTCCCTCTCTTAATTATTATTTCTTTTGTTTGTGCGTCCGCAATTGAAATCTCGACAATCTTATTTCTTTTATTTGTTTTCATCTCTGCCGTTCAGACGGAATTGCCTGTATAAGGAATGACGTCAATTGTCTGTATTCGAACTGTGTTTTCAACAAAGACACACAGTACTGATGACGTCACAATATTTTCATGCAAACGGGATCTAGGCCTCTTTGTCTCTTAACCCTTGGCATATTGTGTGTGCGGTGGATCTTGAGTCCTGCAAGTATATTGTGAGCGGCTACGTATTCATGGATGGGGTGTCTTTAATCGATGGCCGCCATTGTTTTTGTAACCATCTTGGATATCAACAAGGCACTCTTCTATTAAAAACGTACAATCGATTATCCATGTTCGTTCTGCGGAGAACTGAAGATAGGCCGCGCACACTATAACTAACTGTAATGAAAGCTTGGGCGACTGCTATTGGGAGATCACAACATTTTAATGCAAATCCGAAATCATAGCATTTTAATGCAAATGTGAAATCACAGCAATGCGCTATAAGACCGGCAATACGCCGGGGGCTGCCCTAGTTCATTTCTAATATTACAAAAGAATGGTGCATGCAGTTTTTTTTTTTTTTTTGTATTACGATTTACGAGTGTTTAATAACTCTTTTTTTTTTATTTAGGACGGTTTCTATGCCTTTTTCTGTATTTAGGAGTGTGTTAAAAGGCATTTTCTGTATACAAGATTGTTTTAAAATGGATTATTTTGTATTTAGGAATGCATGTTCTGTATTTAGTAGTGTTTAACAAGATCTTTTCAGAATTTAGGATCTTTTAAAATGCTCTTATTTTTTTTATCGTATTTAGGAGTGTGTATGAATGTATTTTCTGTGTTTAGGACAGTTTTAAGAGTTTTTTTTCTGCATTATTTTAAAACTGTTAAAAAAGCTTATTTTTATTCAGGATTGTTTAAAATGGCTGTATTTAGGAGTGTTTTAAAAGGCCTGTTTTTGAAAAAGGGTTTAAAATTGCCTTGTCTATTAGTAGTGTTTAAAACAAATTTCTTTAGAAGCATTTAAATTATTTTTTTGTATTTACGCGTTGTAAAAATAACTTTTTTGTAGTTAAGACTCTTTAAAAGTTACTTTTTTGTTTTGTTTTTAGGAATGTTAAAAATAGTTATATCACTATGATTGGGGGTGACGTGCAGTTGCTTTTTTAAATTATTTTCGTTTGAATTCGTTTGGTAATTTTTTGGTAACGCTATGTGAGGTAATTAAAAACTAGGTTTTTTAAATTTGTTTTGCGCTTTAAAAAATCTGGGTTAAAATTAACGAAAACCGACTCCAGTTTGCATTTAGACGACGTGCCCAGTATTCAGTCAGTCTGAATCAATAATTGAATAAAAATAATTTTTTGCTAAAATAAAATAAAATTGGCGATGGTATACCGTGCATATATGTACGTGGGTCGTAGTCTTCCTCTCTTTACGACTTTTTTTTTTTTCAATTTTCGGACATCTGGGTACCTGATGTGCCGAACTTTTTTTGGGCGATGCTTATTCTATTTAAAAGTATACATTACTGCCTACTTTAAAAATGAGACTCAAAGCTTGGTTAACATCGTTTAAAACAGTATAACAGTATTTGAGAACTAAACTCACAAACTTTGACTCGAAAAGAGTGTGTGGACTTGTCGTTAACCCTACGACAGTCGCACTTAGTGTACACGAAACACACTATAACAATTTTCACGATCACTATCAAACTGTTGCATAGTTTAGTGCTATTTTATTTTTAAATTTGGTGCAAAGAATTGAGTTAAGGAATCTTTAACTTTTTTTGTTACTTTATTCCGAACAAAACATTCTTTAATTTTTATATTGAAAATTCCTTATTTTTTAAAATTACCAAGTCCCTAAAATCCGCTGCGATTCCTGAATATATTTCAACCAGTTTGGGTTAAATTTAGAATTTGGGTTTTAAATTTAAAATGTCTATTATTATTATTATAATACAAGTGTCATTTATTTTCTTATAAATTAAACCTCAACCCCCCCCCCCCCCCTGTCTTATAAATTCAGTTCCCCAATGACAACCGTACAGTTACACAATACCTGGGGGTCAGCCAGATCGTTTCAACCTATAAATTTCCGCACAAGTTACTAAAGCAGCGTGAAAATAAATCACTCGAAAAGTGAAACGAACAAAAATTCAAAATATTACGGCATCCACAAAATTCATTTTCAAAAAACCGCGTAACCCTAATCCACATTCCATAATGGACAAAATAACTCACCATTGTACTTGAGGTTGCGTGCTTCTATCTCGACCTAGAGGGACTGCAGAAAGAACCTCACGTCCCGGATCCGCAATGCGCAACAGGCAAGCGACCCGTCCCAGGGCCAGAACCAAAAATAACAGCAAATAAAGCAGCGTCTTCCTTTCACTC